>JABWTJ010000498.1:0-52435 GCA_016801875.1 Solanum sitiens | reverse complement strand
CCAAAATTGGTCAAGAGTGTCGGCCATAACACCTCCTTTTTCAAAGGATAAGGATCAAGTCTTATTCTCCATTTTGAACTTGCAAAATTTCAGATTTTCTTAAGTTTCTTTCTTGGTCTCTCTTGGCTTCAATAAGCAGCCCTAAAACACCTTAGGGATTCTTGAGTGCTGTCTCATTTTCAAGTAAGAAGTTTGAAGGAGAGTTTGAATTCTTGAAGTACAAGTTTAGAGGATAAATTTCCAGAATTAAGGTAAGACTTCAACCCATTTGTTTTCCTCTCTTTGATCATGTTTGGATTGGAGAATTTTGTATATATTTATCAAGAATTCATGGATGATGATAAATCTTTGAGTCAATATTCTCCTATTATGCTGAAAGATTTGAGATTGTTAGTGGCTGCCTTATGAATATTGTTGTTGAGGGCTGTTTGGGTATCTCTGGAAATGATGTTTGAAGTTGTATTAATGTGTAGAGGAAGGGTGTGGTGGTTCACCATTTATGTAAGGGTTGTATGGGCCTGATTTCCATCAAATATTTTTAGCTACTGTTTTGGAGAACCTTATTGTGATTAGCTGCTGATGTTAGCTTAATCATGACTTATGTTGTAGATTAGCACCCAATAAGGAAGGCTGAATCGTGATAGTGGTATTGGTCATAAATATAAGGTATGTAAGGCTATTCGATTCTATATCCTTTTGGCATGAAATCTGCCACCTGCAATTAATATCAATGAAGTGATTCTCATAAGTTCTATTTCTAGAAAAGAAAGCATGGTGGCAGCGTACTATCTCCAAATAGCTAACAATATTTCTTTCCCCATTCTAAGTACATAGAACTACTTCATTATATGTTCACTACTCTATACTTGTGTAATTTCCCCTTGTGCTGTTATAGAAATGGTATTTGAAAAAGAAAGTTTAATGAATCCTTCTCCTAAGCCAATTGAAGTCAATTGTGCCATTAAGGTCTTAAGTAAGGTGTTGATGTTTCATAGCTCCTTATGTCATTGTTACTGCCTCAAAGTATTGTTTTCATGTATTCCACTACTGTTCCATAATTTCATGTCTCCAAGATAATTATGACCACCAAATCAACATCTCAAAATGTTACGATTATCCAAAATAACATCTCAAAAGAGTTATGAACTGATTAACAATAATCTCAAAGATTTAAGAATCTAAGTGAAGAAACTATATAATGTAAGGGTTGGCAGTCCTGGGGCGAAAGCCTAGCATGGCCGATCCCTATTGGTATAGAAGGGTGGCAGCTCGGGGCTAAAGCCTAGCATGGGCCGATCCCAAAGGTGTGTAATTATGAGGACCGCCATCCCAGGGGTTTAATACGACTAGCATGGGTATCCTCTTCTACCACTGATCAGCTGGTCACTTGTATCAAATGCCCAACAAAGATTATAACATACAAAGAAGGTAAAGAAAAGAATGTAGCTTACTTGATTCCACAAGAGTAAGCAAAGGTGGTCTTCTCTCCTAATCTATGCACTCATATGTTGCTACTTGATTTCATTTGTGCCTTGTATTACATATACTTTTTGCCTTACATATTCAGTACATTTTTCGTACTGACGTCCCGTAATGGGGACGCTGCATTTGATGCTGCAGGCTCAGGTACTCCAGCTAGTAGACCTCCTCAGTAGGAGCACTCGAAATTCTGCTACTTTTGGTGAGATCCAAGTTGATTCGGAGCTTTATTAAGTCCTTGGTAAATTCGTTTGGTATTGTATCGTAGTTAAGGGTAAGGTGGGGTCTGTCCCGACCTACTCTAGTCTTCTATCTTTTAGAGGCTTTGTAGACGTATGTACATGCTTCAGTTGTGTCTTAAGGAGTTGTGGTCTAAACGGCCAAGTCTTGTATATAACTTTTGGACGTACTTACGTTGGTTTATATCGCTGCATCCTAAGTTAACTTGTCTCAATTGTTATAGTATATGCTCAGTAAGAACAGGTTGCAGGTTGGTTCTCTCGGGCCTTTAGGGCATCGGGTGCCTGTCCGTCTTAATGGGGTTTGAGGCGTGACATTATCCTCCCAGTGAGGTCTATGGTGACCTACCTTCCTACAATGGGAAGGGACACCCCTCATCTTCAAGTTCACTCGGTGCTAAGCTAAGTTCCCTTTATTGAAAAGCCTCTATTAACATTACTTTATAAAACATAGGCCATAGGAGATTGACTCCTCATATGCTTAGATAATAGGTCATAGATGAGAGTTCATTAACCTAAATCATCTGAGAAACCCTTTCACATGGACATAGCATATGTAAAGCACCATCTAGTTTAGGGTACCCTTGAGAACACCTTTCCAGTGCCCCTCTATTGACTAGATCATTATACATGTGTGTGTATATACATATATGTGAGAAAACCTTTCAAATAACACATTATAGACACACATATTCATACCTCATTTCGTTCATGCATAAGTGTACAAGTGTATCTATATGAGTAATCCTTTCATATAAACATATTTAGGCACTAGGTATAATCATACTTCATCATACCACATATTTCACATTATAGAATATAAGACATGTTCATAACATACTCATGCTTTCATATCCATGTAGATAAGAGACAAAACCTAGGAACTATCCTATCAAGGTACACATGTGCAATGCATATACAAGGTCCTATACTCTTGCCCATACTAGTACACCTATCAAGTCATCCTAGTTAAGGGAATACATAACATGCTTCACATACATATACCTTACATGCATAGTAGTAGACATTTAGTGAATATGAGATTAACTATTCATTAGACACCATGAACCTTTACTACATTGTAAGCATGCATAATGTGTGAGTGTGTGTGTACATTGGTCAACATAATCACATAATGGCTATCTGTAACACTTCCAAAATCCAAGACATGTCTTAAAGCCTAACATAGATGTCATGAGGTCTATACACTGTTTTAAGGTCCATTTTATTGAATATAGGTCATTTAGGAAGTTTAGAAACCATAACGTCCAAGAACGCCTACGACGTCCGGAAACTAGTTAGTGAAGGTACTAGCGTGCCTTAGCTTATTTGACTAGCTTTTAGGAGTCAAAAATTCATGAAATTTGTTGGAAAGGTGTATAACATTTGTTTAAGTTTATTCATGGTCAAAACGTCCAGTACGACTCCCCAAGGACAAACCAAGGGCCCTTGAGGAGGACCCTAGCACGTAGGAGGCAACACTGTCTGGGCAGTGTGCACCCACGAGAGGTAGTCCACGATTCGTGTGTGGATCGACGGGGTGTCGTTGCCAACCGTCGACCAACAATTAGAATTTTTATTTATGTCCCTCATCTTCATAGTCTCTGATCAAAACAATGAGTGTGCAGAACGTAAGGGGGTAGCAACCGTCGACTCACAGATGGACCGTCGATCGGGGTCACGTCTATGAGGGTTCATTTTCTGCACGCTTTTAGTTGGGTTCTTTAAAATTAATTAAGGGGTTAGGTAATTAGTTAGGGGTTTAAGGGATTCTAATTAAGTCATTTAACCCCCATATAAAGATCCCAACCCCATTAGACTAAACTCAACTCACAAAACAAATCCTCTTCCTTCTCTCTTCTTTCTCTCTCTATGGGATATAATTTACATTTGAGACTTCTTTCCTCAAAGGGCTCCATCAAAGTAATTTCAAAAGTTGAGTATTCAAGTGAGTTACATGTAATCTCGAAATTGATGTTATGAATTGAATTGTTTATGATTTATTTAGGATATTATGAATAGATTAACATGTATTATAACTTAATTATGATATATATTGATGGTTTGGTCTAGTTTGCAGAACATGACCTTCACCCCTTAACCCTAGGTTATGATCTTGATGTGAATTAGGTTCTATTGATTCAATTGACTTGATTATTGGTTGAATTACTACTAAATGATGTTGTTATGATAATCATGAATGAATTAGGGTGAATTGTAGCATTTCATGCTAGTTCTTTAGAAGTGATCTAGGTTATGATGAATTGACCTAAGTATCTTGTCTTAAGATTTGATCTAGTATTAAATTGTGATGTAGTGATTCTTCTAGCCTTGTAATCATGTTGGTTATTGAATTATAGTGATGTTATGACCTAATTGGGTCGAACTTAGGGTTGATGGTAAGACCTCGATGATAAGTTATGAAGGAGACTTGGTAATTCTTATGAACCCTATTATTTACTTTAAATTATTGTTAATTGTGATTAAGTCATAATGTTGTATTGGAGTATACCTTGTATTAGGATTGATAGGGTCGTATTATGTTGAATTGAAATGTCTTGGCTATGGTTCTGAGGTTGATTAGGATGTAAATGTTATAAGGATGGTGATGACTACTAATGTGCCTTATCATGAATGAATATGTAAATGTGCTAACCTCACTTATATGAATTGTGATGAAAGGACTATACTCATGTAATACTTATTCAGAATATGATGATGATGAGTATACAAGGGCTAGACCCTATGAACTAAATTAAGCTATGATGATTAATAAAGACATTAAAGTCATTTCAAGAAGGGACTTAGCTTAGCACCGAGTGAACTTGACAATAGGAGGTGATGACTTCCCATAGAGGAAGATTCACCCTTTCGTTCCACATGTGGTGTTGACTCCCCACTGAGGGATACTCATCAAATGGATTCCCATGAGAGGAGGCCCCAATTGTCAAGTGGTATGAAGGGGGATGCACCTATCTCTTAGTTCTTGAACTATGTTTCCCTCCATAGGAAGACTAGCTAGTGGATCCACCTAAAAATCTACGTTTATGTTTGGTTTTACTTTGGTCGGTAGACCACCTTCCATCGGTGTAAAGTTTTACAACACCGGATTCCACACTTAGCTCTTGTGGTCTATGTCGGTTAAGACAAGTGTTCCCTAAACTAAAATGAAGTAATATATTATAAACTAACTAGGGTGACTTGAGAGGTTTGACTTAGCCTAGGTAAGGGTATACGACTCTACCTATGCCTTGCACTAGTTTCTCTTGATGGAAGCTTTAGGAGGTTGATATTATGTATGTATTTGATAATGATGTAAATGATGATAATATGATGATTCTACAATGTAAATTATATTCTATGATGATGGTTATCCTTATGAACATGTATTTGGTATATATTGTTAAAGTATGATGTTATGTATCCTTAAAGGTTATATCATGTGAAGTAGGGCATTGGTTATGGGTTCGTGTTGGGAGACTTGATTGAGTAATGTTATGGGGCTTTGCTTGGTCATTGCACTTTTGACTAGATGAGGATTCATGAGTACTTGACTTGATTATGATGATGTGATAAACTATTATTCATAATTGTGATGTTATTCCTTGATGATAGGGATTTATAAGATTATGGGTTTAAGTATGATGATATGCATATTACTTGCATTACTTTAATGAAAATGTCTTATTGTTTGGTATGGTTTGTTTGACTATGCATAAGACATTTAAAGGATAAAATGGCATGTTTCACTTTAATGTCCCCTTTTTTCATTATTTGATATTATATGTGCATATGGTCTCATACTTAGTACAAGCTGTGTACTAACCCCATTTTATCCCTTTTTCCCAAACAAATAAGGTTCTAGACGTTGAAGGCTCATTCGAGATGACTTGAAGAAGACTTGGATATTCTCTACCATCCAAGTGGGTAGGTCCTCACTTTTCGAGGGCGATGTCAATATATAGCTTATGAAGTTGTTTTGATTTTAAGACTCTTATGTTCTTTCCATTTTCATTTGAGTACGAATTGTATATGCCTATATGTGGCTTCTTTACATTGATGTAGGGCTATGCCCAAATTGCTATGATAGTTTTAGATGGTTCTGAGATGAGACAATCTTTGAGACTATGTTCTATCTTATATATATATATGTGTGTGTATGTGCAATAAAAGTAGAAGACTATCTAATCTTCCTATACGAAGGGTCTATGTATACTCACTACGAATATAATTTATGTGTATGTAGAGGTCTCTGTAAACCTCAGTGTAGAAGTAGTAAAAAGTTTTTAATTTTTCCATATTTTTAACCTATGAATGTAATGACGAATGCTAAGAGTCTAGTCTTAGTCCTCAAAGAGGATAATGACGCCGGTTACGTGTAGGGGGTGCTCCACGGATATGACATACTTGGTATCAGAGTATGAGCTTGATTATCCTTGATGTTGATGTCTCTCTTAACCACGTCTATGTATATTCGTACTCATAATTGTGAAGCGCGCCACACTTATGAATAGGAATCTATGCGATGCTTGAGAATTTCTCTCTTTCTTGGAAATCCAATATTGTGCCTCTAGAGTGTACTTATTATGTGGTTTCACCTAAACCTTGTATTTTGGTGATAGGCAATGAATACTCGAAGGAATTTGACTCGAAGAATAGAGGAAGAGATTGCCAATGCGGGAGCTCCTCCCCGCGGTGTTCAAGTACCTTCTCTTGAAGAAGATGCTAATGATGACCAAGCTCCGGTGAATCCTCTTCCTTTGAAAGATGAGAACATAAGGGCCGCTCTCTTGCAAATGTCCCAATCCATTACTACTCAATCCCAAGCCGCCACTACTCAAGCCCAAGATATGAAGGCCGAAGCTAATGGGGAGGTTGTACCCCGTCCAAATCAACAAGTCACCACCATGGCATCCCGAATAAGGGACTTCACTAGGATGAATCCTCATTCTTTCTATGGGTCTGAGGTTGAAGAATACCCCAAAGAGTTAATTGATGAAGTCTACAAGATACTCTTTGCTATGGGGTTGTCTACTAGGGAGAAGACCAAGTTAGCCACTTATCAAATCAAAGATGTGGCTCAAACTTCGTATGTTCAATGGAGGGACAATAGTCCTCTTAGGGGTGGACCAGTGACTTGGGATATCTTCAAGAAGACATTTCTTGATCGATTCTTCCCTAAGGAGATGAGGGAAGCCAAAGTGGTGGAGTTCATCAAAATTCGTCAAGGAGGTATGAGTGTGCTTGAATACTCTTTGAAATTCACTAAATGGTCCAAGTATGCTCCTTCTTTGGTTTCTGATCCCAGAGATGAAATGAGACACTTTGTGATAGTGGTGTCAGAAGACTTGCAACAGGAGTGTCATTTGGCGATGCTACATGACAACATGAACATTTCCCGTCTTATGGTGCATTATAGACAAGTGTAGGAGGCAAGGGCTAGGAGGAAGAGTAGAGATTCTAAGAGGGCAAGATCTTTTGATGGTGGTTCTTCTAAGGGTAGGCTTGAGATACAAGAGAATCCTAAGTTCAAGAAGAGGTTCTCTAATCAAGTTCCATTTAATTTCACTAAGGATCGTGATGATAAGGTTTCATAACATAGAGCCCAAAAGGGAAGGAGTGGAAACTCACCAAATGAGAAGCCTACATGTGCCAAGTGTGTAAAGGGTCATTATGGTGAATCCTTGGTTGGAACGGGTAATTGCTTTAGTTGTGGCAAGAGTGGCCACAAGGTTAGGGACTGACCTAATATGAAGGGTCAAGAGAAGGATGGTCAAGATCAAGCAAGTGGTTCTAGTGATGCTCCTAAGAAGAACCGCTTCTATGCTCTCCGTACTAGGGGTGAGCAAGACACCTCTCTGATGTGGTGACAGGTGTGTTGAAAGTCTTTTCTATTGA
Source organism: Solanum sitiens (assembly GCA_016801875.1). Taxonomy (NCBI): domain Eukaryota; kingdom Viridiplantae; phylum Streptophyta; class Magnoliopsida; order Solanales; family Solanaceae; genus Solanum; species Solanum sitiens. The sequence goes on along the minus strand of JABWTJ010000498.1, from coordinate 44,819 downwards.
TGTGTATGCTTTACTTGATCCCGGTGCTACTTTGTCCTTTGTTACTCCTTTTGTAGCTAAAACATTTGATATTTTACCCGATATCTTGCATGAACCCTTCATAGTGTCTACCCCAGTGGGTGAGTCGGTTGTTGAAAAGAGGGTATATAGAAATTGTCCTATCATGTTTCCCAATAGAGTTTCTCATGTTGAACTAGTAGAACTTGATATGCTTGATTTTGATATCATTTTGGGTATGGATTTGTTGCATTCTTGCTTTGCCACTATTGATGGTAGAACAACGGTGGTGAGGTTTAGCTTTCCAAATGAACCCGTTGTTGAGTGGAAGGGGGAAAATTCTATTTCTAGAGGTCGTATCATCTCTTATCTAATAGCATGCAAAATGATTTCAAAGGGTTGTCTATATCACATAGTAAGAGTCCATGATTTAGACTCAAAAATTCCTCCCATTGAGTCGGTCCCCGTAGTGAGTCAATTTCTGGAGGTCTTTCCTAATGACCTTCCTGGTATTCCTCCCGAACGGGAAATTGATTTTTGCATCGATTTGCTACTGGAAACAAATTCCATTTCAATTCCTCCCTATCGGATGGCTCCGGCCGAATTGAAGGAGTTGAAGGCTCAACTCAAAGATTTACTAGACAAGGGCTTCATAATACCTAGTATTTCTCCATGGGGTGCTCCGGTTTTGTTTGTGAAGAAAAAGGATGAGTCCTTAAGAATGTGCATTGATTATCGCCAACTCAATAAAGTCACTATTAAGAACAAGTATCCTCTCCCTCGGATTAATGACTTATTTGATCAAGTCCAAGGGGCAAGCTACTTTTCTAAGATTGACTTGAGATCATGGTATCACCAACTTAGGGTGAGAGGTGAGGATATACCAAAGACGGAATTTCAGACTAGATATGGTCACTATGAGTTCATAGTAATGTCCTTCGGTCTCACTAATGCTCAGGCAGCGTTTATGGACCTAATGAATAGGGTGTTTCGATGTTACCTAGATTCATTTGTCATTGTCTTCATTGACGACATCTTGTTATATTCGAAAAATGAGGGTGATCACATGGGTCATTTGAGGGTGGTGTTGCAAACACTTAAAGAACATGAATTGTTTGCCAAGTATAGCAAATGTGAGTTTTGGTTGAGTTCGGTGGCGTTTGTTGGTCATATTATCTCTAGTGAAGGAGTTGAGGTTGATCCAAGGAAAACGAAGGCGGTGAGAAGTTGGCCTAGACCATTGACTCCAACCGACATTAGGAGCTTCTTGGGTCTAGCGGGTTAGTATCGGAGTTTTGTGGATGGTTTTGCGTCCATTGCATCTCCCTTGACTACTTTGACCAAAAAGAGTAAGAAGTTTGAATGGTCGGAGGCATGTGAAAAGATCTTCCAAATCTTGAAGGATAGGCTGACTTCCGCTCTGGTGTTGACTTTACCAGAGGGTAGAGAGGCTATCGTTGTGTATTGTGATGCATCCCGAGTGGGTTTGGGGTGTGTGCTTATGCAACATGGGAAAGTAATCGCCTATGCTTCTAGACAACTTAAGGTGCATGAGAAAAACTATCCCACTCATGATCTTGAGTTAGAGTCCGTAGTGTTTGCCTTGAAAATATGGAGGCATTACTTGTATGGTGTTCATGTTGATATGTTACCGATCACAAGAGTCTCCAATATGTGTTTACTCAAAAGGAGTTAAATCTTTGACAAAGAAGGTGGTTAGAATTGTTGAAAGATTATGCCATGAGTGTTCTCTATCACCCCGGCAAAGCCAATGTTGTTGCGGATGCTCTAAGTCGTATGACCATGGGTAGTGTGTCTCATGTAGAGGAAGCCAAGAAAGACCTAGTGAAAGATGTTCATAGGTTGGCTAGATTGGGGGTTAGATTGGAAGATTCTCCAAATGGTGGTTTTATGGTCCATCATAACTCCGGGTCATCCTTAGTTATTGAGGTGAAGTCTAAACAACACCTTGATCAACCATTGATGGAGGTGAAAGAATCGGTTCTTGTTAAGTTTAATGAGTCATTCTCCTTAAGGGGGATGATGTTTTTAGGTAAAAAGGGAGGTTGTATGTTCCCAATGTCAATGATTTGAGGAACCAGATTCTCGAGAAAGCTCATGGGTCCCGTTATTCCATTCATCCGGGGTCAACAAAGATGTATCATGACCTTAGGGAAGTGTATTGGTGGGAAGGTTTAAAAAGGGACATAGCAGAGTTTGTTGCTAAGTGTCCAAATTGCCAACAAGTGAAAGCCGAACATCAAAATCCGGGTGGTTTACTTTAAGAAATCCAAATTCCTACTTGGAAGTGGGAAGACATCAATATGGATTTTGTGGTAGGTTTGCCTAAGACTTAAAAACAATATGACTCCATATGGGTGGTCGTGGATAGGTTGACCAAGTCCGCTCATTTTCTTCCCGTCAAGTCTACTTATTCGGCAGAAGATTATGCTAAGATCTTCATAGATGAGGTTGTGTGTCGCCATGGTATTCTGTTATCCATCATATCGGATAGGGGTGCACAATTCATATCTAGGTTTTGGAGGTCTTTCCAAGAAGGGTTAGGTACAAAGGTGAAGTTGAGTACTGCTTTTCATCCCCAAAGGGATGGTCAAGCGGAGCATACTATTCAAACCCTTGAGGATATGCTTAGAGCTTGGGTTATGTTGTGCATTTTTTTAATGGTGACTCTTTATGAAATGATATGTAGCATGTTGATAAGATTGAACCTTCTCCTAATTGGCTCATGTAAAGTATGTTGAACTCATGTTATTGTTGTGAGAAGGAAATTCCTCATAATGTGTGTTTGAGCCTATTGTGTGGTAATTGAAGTTTTCATATTGCCTTGTTGAAATGGTATGATTCATGTTGTCTTGTATTGTTGTTGGTTGGGATGTTCTTGAGTCTATTCCTTCCTTCAAAAGAATTTTAGTATCATTCGGGGACGAATGTTCCTAAGGGGAGATAATGTAACACTTCGAAAATCCAAGACGTGTCTTAAAGCCTATCATAGGTGTCATGAGGTCTAGAAACTGTTTTAAGGTCCATTTTAATGAATATAAGTCATTTAGGAAGTTTAGAAATCAAAATTTTCAAGAACGCCCACGACGTCCAGAAACTAGCTCATGAAGGTACTAGCGTGCCTTAGCCTATTTGACTAGCTTTTAGGAGTCAAAAATTCATGAAATTTGGTGGAAGGGTGTATAACATTTGTTAAAGTTGATTCATTGTCAAATTTTACGGGTAAGACTCCCCAAGGACCAACCAAGGGCCCTTGAGGAGGACCTTAGCACGTAGGAGGCAACACTGCCTGGGCAGTGTGCACCTAAGAGAGGCAGTCCACGATTCCTGTGTGGATCGACGGGGCTTCGTTGCCAACCATCAACCAACACTTTTAATTTTTGTTGAAGTCCCTCACCTGCATAATCTCTGAACAAACAATGAGTGTGCGTCACGGAAGGGGGTAGTAACCGTCGACTCACAGACGGACCACCGATCGGGGTCCCGTCTGTGAGGGTTCATTTTCTGCACGTTTTTAGTTGGGTTCTATTAAATTAAATAAGGGGTTAGGTAATTAATTAGGGGTTTAAGGTATTCTAATTAAGTCATTTAACCCCCCATATAAATACCCCAACACCATTAGACTAAACACAACTCATAAAACAAATCCTCTTCCTTCTCTCTTCTTTCTCTCTCTATTGGAAGACACCATTGAAGACCAAGCTAGGGAGGGGTTTTGGGGGATGCAAATGGGAGATTTCACCATCAAATATTCATTAAACGTTAAGGTATGGGATCTAATTCATCTTTGAGACTTCTTTCATCAAAGGGATCCTTCAAAGTAATTTCAAAAGTTGAGTTTTCAAGTGGGTTTCATCCAATCTCGAAATTGAGGTTATGAATTGAATTTTTTATGATTTATTTAGGATATTATGAATATATTAACATGTATTCTAACGTAATTATTATATATCTTGATGGTTTGGTCTACTTTGTAGAAGATGACCTTCACCCCTTAACCCTAGGTTATGATCTTGATGTAAATTAGGTTGTATTGATTCAATTGACTTAATTATTGGTTGAATTACTACTAAATGATGTTGTTATGAAAATCATGAATGAATTAGGGTGAATTTTAATCTTTCATGCTAGTTCTTTAGAAGTGATTTAGGTTATGATGAATTGACCTAAGTATCTTGTCTTAACCTTTGATCTAGTATTGAATTGTGATGTAGTGATTCTTCTAGCCTTGTCATCATGTTTGTTATTGAATTATGGTGATGTTATGAACTAATTGGGTTGAACTAAGGGTTGATGGTAAGACCTTGATGATGAGTTATGAAGGAGACCTGGTAAGTCTTATGAACCCTATTCTTTACTTGAAATTATGGTCATTTGTGATTAAGTCATGATGTTGTATTGGAGTATACCTTGTAGGATTGATAGGGTGGTATGATGTTGAATTGAAATGTCTTGACTATGGTTGTGAGGTTGATTAGGATTAAATGTTATAATAATGTTGATGACTACCAATGTGCTAAGTCATGAATGAATATGTAAATGTGCTAACCTCACTTATATGAATTGCGATGAAAGGACTATACTCATGCAATTATTATTGAGCTATAATGATGATGATTATACAAGGGCTAGACCCTATGACCTAAATTAATCTATGATGATTAATAAAGACATTAAAGACATTTCAAGAAGGGACTTAGCTTAGCACCGAGTGAACTTGACAATGGGAGGTGATGACTTCCCATAGAGGAACATTCACCCATTAGTTCCACATGTGGTGTTGAATCCCCACTGATGGATACTCATCCAATGGATTGCCGTGTGAGGAGGTCCCAATTTCCAAGTGGTATGAAAATGGACACACCTATCTCTTAGTTCTTGAATTATGTTGCCCCCATAAGAAGACTAGCTATTATATCCACCTAGAAAGCTACATTTATGTTTTGTTTTACTTTGGCCGGTAGACCACCTTCCATCGGTGTAAGGTTTTAAAACACCAGATTCCACACTTAGCTCTTGTGGAGTATATTGGTTAAGACAAGTGTTTCCTAAACTAAAATGAAGTAATATAGTATAAACTAACTAGGGTGACTTGAGAGGTTTGACTTAGCCTAGGTAGGGGTATGGGATTCTACCTATGCCTTGCACTAGTTTGCCTTGATGGAAGCTTTAGGAGGTTGATATTATGTATGTATATGATAATGATGTAAATGATGATAATATGATTATTCTACAATGTAAATGATATTATATGATGATGGTTATCCTTATGAACATATATTTAGTATATATTGCTAAAGTATGATGTTATGTATCCTTAAAGGTTATATCATGTGAAGTAGGGCATTGGTTATGAGTTGTTGTTGGGCTACTTGATTGAGTAAGGTTATGGGGGATTTTCTTGGTCATTGCACTTGTTGACTTAATGAGGATTCATGAGTACTTGCCTTGCTTATTATGATGTGATAAACTCTTATTCATACTTGTGATGTTATTCCTTGATGATAGGGTTGTATTAGATTATTGTTTTAAGTATGATGATAAGCATATTACTTTCTTTGCTTTAATGAATATGTCTTGTTGCTTGGTATGGTTTGTTTGACTATGCATAAGACATTAAAAGGATAAAATGGCATGTTTCATTTAAATGTCCCCTTTTTGCATGATTTGATTTTATATGTGCATAGGGTCTCATACTTAGTACAAGTGTCGTAACCCCATTTTCAACCTTTTTCCAAAATATTTTAAGTTCTGGTCGTTGAAGGATCATTCGAGACGACTTGAAGAAGACTTGGATATTCTCTACCATCCAAGTAGGTAGGGCCTCACTTTCCAAGGGCGATGCCAAGATCTAGCTTATGAAGTTGTTTTGCTTTTAAGACTCCTATGTTCTTTCCATTTTCATTTGAGTACGAATTGTATAAGCCTGTATGTGGCTTCTTTAAGTTGATGTAGGGGTATGCCCAAATTGCTATGATTGTTTTAGATGGTTATGAGATCAGATAATCTTTGAGACTATCTTCTATCTTATATATATATATATATATATATATATATATATATATGTGTGTGTGTGTGTGTGTGTGTGTGTGTGTGTGTGTGTGTGTGTGTGTGTGTGTGTGTGTGTCTGTGTGCAATAAAAGTAGAAGACTATGTAATCTTCTTAAACGAAGGGTCTATGTATACTCCCTGTGAATATATACTATGTGTATGTAGAGGTCTATGTAAACCTCAATGTAGAAGTAGTAAAAAGCTTTTAATTTTTCCGTATCTTTAACCTATGAATGTAATGACGAATGGTAAGAGGCTAGTCTTATTCCACAAAGAGGATGATGACGCCGGTTACGTCTAGGGGATGCTCCCCGAATGTGACACTATCAACAACACATTTTGGCAGCCACCTTCTTAGGACCAGAATACACAACCAAACATAGACCAAACAACACAATTTAGCATAGGAGACAAGCTAACGTTACATTACACATAAGTCTCCTAATCTTTGCTATTCACACATTTACATAAGGGTACATATCTAAGGGACCATTAACCATTTATACCCATCTAAGGCAGCACCTAATCAAACCCCAACATAGTCGTTCACATACTTGTAACATGAGTAATATAACCTAGATCATAACTAGAATGGAACTAGGCATGAACTTTATATAGGGTCTTCATCACCAACACACATTAATATTGGAATTGCCTTCAAGGCCATGATCACATCACATATATTTAGACAATAAAGTAAACTCCCCCACCATAAGTATGCCACACAATGACATACAAGGCTTCCTCAAAGTATCAATACTATAAGAAAGTAGAGAGGAAAAGTCGTCCTTACCCATTCATCATCCTTTGATCCTCATTGATAAACACACCTTTTTTTATCAACAATACATTATAGGGCAGTAGTTAAATATACATTTAACATAAATGAAATCATACTTAAATCCCTACAAGATCATGATACCAACACATACACGAAACCACCAATTCAATAGAGAGTAGTGGAATGTAGATCACTCACCAATTTACCTTGCTTTGATCATCAATAAAAATTATCAACAATATCCATGTAGGGCAGTAGCTAAAGAGATCCTTAATCAAACGAAATCATGCTTCATCTACCCTAGCATTGAGATCACATCATATACATTACATTACTAATCTATAGGCTAGAAGAACCTAGATCAATTCATACCAAGACTCCTTTACTTTGATAATCAAGATCCATACCCACAATTCACAACACCATCAGCATAAGGTAGTAGCTACAATTATCTTTACATAAACCAAATCCTACAGTAATTACCATAAAGTCGAACTTACAGTGAGCACATAGAAACATAGGCTACTCTTATTCAAACATTCATATATTAATACACATGGATCATTCATCAATAATTCATCATCAATATACATAATAAACAGTAGATATAAGCAATTCAACGTAATAGAATCACAATTCCATCAATACAAATTCACGATCTCAATGCCCATGCATATGCTACATCGAGAGTTGAAGAGAACACGGGTTCATAATGCAACTTGATTGAAATTCACGTTAAAACCAATACATTATCATCAATTTATCATGAGAAATCCTTTGAAAACATTTTGAGAAAGAACCCATGGCTAGATTGAAATATTGAAGGTTTGATCATGAAATCTCTTTGAAAACTTTGAGAAGAACTCTCTAGATGGAAGATTAACTAGAGATGAAGGATCACCATACCTTAATATCTAAGAAGACCTCTAAAACATGGTGAATAACCCATAGGAATCCAAGATCCAAGCTTTTCTTGAGCTTCACTTTCAATGGAGGTTCTAGAGAGAATTTGGTTTTGGAGGGAAATCTAATTCGTGAAGAATGGATTGGGAATGGGGTGTTCACGTTTTTGATCATCTATATACACCCAAAAATAACCAAATAAACCAAGTAGGGTCAGGTTATCACGTGGGGTGAATTTCCTATTCACCCCATAATTAAAAAAGTCGCCAGGCAGTAGCTGCAGACTACATCGACGGCCAGCCATCGACGCCCCTTTGGCCCATCGGCGGACCATTTGTGGCTTCCATCGTTTGGGTCTTAGGCTGTCCTTTGGCTGAGCCTTCCCCAGGATAAGTTTCCATAGATGCCTTCCCATAGACGGGGCATCAGTAAACTGATGAGGCGTCATTTGGCTCAGTCGATTGACACTGCCAAGGAAGTGTCTCGACAACCTTTGTTTTTTTTTAGGGTCTCTTGCGGGGCCCTTGGGGATTCGTAGCTGGCGTTCCAAACGTGAATATACAACTTAACATGATTAACACATTACATGGAAGTTTCACCCAAATGAACACGTAAAACACATCGAAACATGCAAGGCACACATGAACGTCTCAAGGGCTATGTTTTGAATGTGTTGGATTTTCTTGGACGTTTGACCTCCAAACTTCATGAAACTTAATATAATGCCTATAAACATCATTATTAATCATATAAGGACTTCATAAGACCATGTCACACACATAAGCACATAAAAACACATAAGGCCTCTTGGTGACTAGTCGTCGAACGTCTTGGTCGTCCCTTGACGTTTGACTTCCAAATGACTTCAAGTCACTCATGCATATTTTAAACCACTTAATTAACATTTTAACAGGATTATAGGCAGATGTGAGGATCTAGAAACCCTAACTCATTTTGGGGGTTTTACAATATCCCCCACTTGGGAACATTCGTTCTCGAACGACACTTTGGACACTTTAATAATAAAAAGGACTTCAATGAATCATAGAGCAGCTCACAATATTCATAACATGATCACATATAAGGAAAACCAACTTCAATCCATATAGCACTCAATGAAACACAAACAACCAAAACCTTTATTCACTCACTCTATAATGCATCAAACACATAGGCTGTTGTCATATTCATAGGAGGAACATCCTTCTCCTAAGTTCATTGAATATTAATATGATGATGTCCAAGAGGTTTAAAAACGTTATCACTAAAAGCCATAAACTAAGAATTGACTCAAAGACATCTATGAAATCACATCTTGAATGAATTGTCTATCTGATTCCAATAAAATTGGCGAACACTACTTAGTCAAAACGAATGCATGCTAATGGCTAGGAGCTTATGTAAATAATTGAAAGATTGGCTAAGGGTTCATACATGTGGCAATTTAAATTTGAACATACGTAAAAATTGGCCTATGCCAATAAAAGTGGTTTGCTAGTTTAATATCCCAAATCTTGAGCCAATACTAATCATATGCCAATTCTTGTGTAGTAGGAGTATCAAGTATATTATAAGCACTTCTAAAGTAACTCAATGAATCCATAACAAAGGCATGCCATTCATTGGGACAACTCCTAACATACTCTAAAAGAATGAACTATGAACATATGTAAGTCATTGAAAGAAGTGCTCATCGTCCATAAACGATGATATGAAGCTACTACAGTAAAGAATTAACGTGAGTTATAACATAATTAAAGGGGTCTAAACTAAGTAAGTGACCAGAATGGGGTGTTAAAAAAAGTGAGACAAGTCTTACTTACACCGAAGCTACTATGTTAAAAGATTACTCACGAATGAAGGTGTTAGAATATGTGAGACTAGTCTGATTAATACCTAAGGATGATATGTAAGGACAGTTCACATTCATCAATGTAAAGTAAGGATGTAAGTGTAAGGATTCACACTTAAGAGATGATAAATGATCTAATGAGCTATGACTACCTCATGCTAGAAGCAAGCTTCAATGATGTATTAGTTGAATGTAAATAGGAACTTTAAACTGAGGACCGATAGGCTAGTTATGAGTAGTGATGCCTTCTTTCGGGAAGGGCGGAGGTTCACGTAATTCTCATGAGATTAGACTGTCCACCAAGGTGGGTATGGGTCTCCCTAAATCTCCTAGTCTTTGAACTATGTTGCCACCATAGGGAACTAGCTTGGTTCGAACCAATAAGCTAACATGTTTTTGTTTCACTTTGGCCATTGACTCCACCTCTTTTCGGTGTGGGGGAGACACCGGATTTCATGATGCTAACATGACTATGTCGGTTATGGTTGAAGTTCCTCAAAGTATGAAAGATAATGAAATGAACGATACGTAAGGTGTTTGTGCAAGACAATCAGGAGGTGAAACCAAATTCAAGTAATGACATTAGGTCATTCTTGGTCATTGCACTTAATGATCCCGATGAGAGTCTCAAACTTCATCCTAGGTATAGCTAGTGTTTACATCAGCCTACGAATGAATGAAATGAATAATGTGAAGTACGAATGAATGAATGAAGCATACTCTGTGTTTGCTAAAGATGGCACTCGGTTTGAGGTCCCATATGTTGGGCCCTCACTTGAGATGTCTTAATGCTACATCCACGATTCCAAGGTCTCATTGATATGAAATGTATAATATATGAAACATGAAATGTATGTTATGTGAACCTATGTGTGTATGATGTGTGACATATTCATGGTATGACCTTCCTATTACAAATTAGGCAAGTCCAAAGACTTGACCTCCTAAGAAAACATGTTGATTAGGAAGAGCCATGGCATATAATGACTTCTTATATGATGCCAATAAATGAAAGTAGAAACATAACGTTAACTAAATACCCCATAACTTCCCTAACATGAAAGTAATGAAATCAATGGGATGATGAATAGAGAATGACTTATGAAATGTAATGAATATATAGTGTAAAGAATGACTCACTATAAGGTAGGGAAGTCATTCCTTAGTCCTTGGATTACTTACATCGATTCATTGTGGGTATGGGACTACAATGAATCATTGCACTTGTAAGTAAAACATAGGACTAAAGGAATTATTGAACTACACAACAACAAGAAGAAAAAGACTGAAAATAAAACTAAGTATGGAAAAAGGGGCTCTCGGGTTTGGAGGGTTAAAATTTCAAATCTTCGCTTGAGTTGATCTAAAATTATGTTGATGATACTAATGTCTTGTAATGATATAGAAAATGAGTTGTGTGATTTGAATGCATTAAAATACATCATATTCATACCACAACTCACAAATAACGAATTAGGAAAGTCTAGTGATGACACTTTCCAGAAATAGCATGTTGTTTAGGAAGAGCTTTCATTGATCATGCATAGCTTTATGTGTATGTGTGCATAAACCCATACTTAGTACAAAGTGGTGTACTAACTCCCTAATATTTACTATTTTTATAGGTGCAGATCAGAGGATAGATTGACGACACTTGCAGCGGTTTGGACTTCAGCGTTTTCTCCAAACCATTTGGTAGATCCTCTTGATTTCGAGGATGCTACAATATTAGTCTAGCTTTAGATATAGACATATCTAGTGGATGTTTTCCCTAGCGTTTCTTTCACATTTCATTTCAAACCTTTTGATGTCAGGCCGTTTTGGCAACTTAATATATTCTATTCATCGTTTGTTTTGAAATGTTCTTTATATTAGATGGTTGTCTATTGATGTTGAGCTTAGTATATAATGTTTAATACGTAATGACTATATGAAGTCTAAGTAAACTTCATATATATAAAAAGTTTTAAATTTTCCGCAAATTTAACTAGATGAATGTGATGAATGCAAGATGAGGCTTGTCTGCGACCTCTGAGAGGTCAACGACGCCGGTGGCGATTCGTATTCAAGAATCCGGGTCGTTACAATAACATGGTCTTTACATTTCATTTCATTAAGAATGCTTCATACATGATCACACCTAGGCAGATTCAACAATACTCAAAAGCAAATAGGCACTCATACTTCAATGCACAAAGACTTGGGTGGGAATTGTTGACAATGGATTATTATTAGTTAGGAATAATGCCTTGGGACCATACCCAACCATACCATGCTTAGTTAAGTTTTAGGGAGGAATGTACTTCTCCTCAACACACTTACATGTCTCATGAGTTCATGACCAAGCACATGCACAAAGGTCAACATTACTGTAACATGAGAATTTCTCAATTTTTAATCATGGCATGCTTAAACATTCTTGATAGTGAAGTCAAAATGGCAATTCACACCACACATATCACAACAATAGGAAGCCATTTCATATAATTTCAGTTTCTAGTCTAACACTAGCTTTCACAAACATGCATCAATTTGGGATTAACACAATTTATAGGCACACACACATAAGGGCACTTAACTAAACACACCAGCACTTTTCAAAAGTGAGCCTAAAATCATGCTTCCCAAACTATTTAAGTCACATAATTTTCAAGAGACTCAACATTTTTCATTTTAAAGAGGTTCAATTTCACATTATAAGGATAAACCTTACCCCTCAAATTTGACTACAACCATGTTTTTTATCTTATGTCATGAAGTCAAATGCACAACTAGCAAGTTAAGATACCCAATCCACATGAGAAAACATGTATTTGATCAAAATTTCCTTTTCAAGTACTTCAGAATCTTCAAAATACTCTAAAAATCATGTCAATCAAGACATACCAAACATATGAAGGTCATGCAATTCATACTTTATACCAAGTTCCTACCATGAACAAGCTTAATGAGCATTCATTAGATTCGAGATTAAGAAAGAATAGAAGGAAAATGTAGACATATCAGAGAATTTACTACTCTATCACCATCACCCACTTAGAGTAAACCCAATTAAGAGCAACATAAACCAGGCTTAAGAGGATATTAACCTATCAACCTTTATCATCATCACTTAAAGTGATTTGTCAACCTAAAAATGAATTACAGTAACACATCAAAGGGACATCAAGGTCCATTCTAAACCTTATCATCTAGGACAATTATCACTCAATCATCTAGTTAAGTCATACTACCAAACCACATAAGGTTTTAAACAATACTATGATCATCAAGGTCATACAACATTAGGGGAAAACAACAAGGAGACTTAGTCATAAGGACTATTCCTTTTCATTCAACCTTACAGTAAGGTGACTTCTAGGTCAATCAAACCCACATCATCACCCTACCAAAACAATCATGCCACCCTCACTTCTAGAATCAAACCTATACAAAGCACTCCAATCCATACAAGGCAACTATAAAGGTTCACACATATAAACAAAGGGCAACATTTGAACCATTTCACATATATAAGGGCAACAATGAATACTTTTAAACACAAATACTTGGGCAACATGCATATTTACCATTTACCACATTCTTCAAAGTATTTAAAGTGTAAACCATATTATAAGACTATTATCATGCAAATCCATATAGTAACACACCATCCCAGGAGAGATTCATTTTAACCATAACAACTTCTAACATGCTTTAACCATAGAATATCATACATTTCTAATCATAACATGCCCTTGCACATAGATTTCATATATATAGCCACAAAGGACACAATTTCAACATAACATTCCAAAATTCACCTTCACACATACTCATGAAACAATAAAACCAAGATAAGCATCAAAACTCACCTTTTCTCTCTCAAGCATAGATATACCATCTAACCAAGCAATCACATCTAAAATATCACCGAACAAGAAAATATAAGAGAGAGATCTTATAGAGTTAAGTTCTATGACACGACATCAGAATGATGAAGAAAGGAAATTCTATCGTCATATAGCCTCCCGCACCATGGATGTGTCGCGAATCACCACCAATGATACGAAACTCTACGAGAGGTGGTGATATGAGACTTTAAAACCTAAAAGCACTTTCATAAACCTGATACTCTGATGCCATGTTTGTCACATCCTAGGAGCACCCCCTAGAAATAACATGGCGTACTTGACCTCTCGGAGGTCTTATAAAAGCACATAGTCATCATTTTTCGTAATGTCATAATAGGGTAAAACTTAAAACTTTTCATAGAACATGATATGCTAGAAACATCACTTAATATATATATAAAATATAAGTCATAATACATATTTAGACCTTCAGTCTCATTGCCATCCTAGACTCAACATCATTAGAGTACATTAGGGACACAACCCTTACAACATAAATCATAAGTACAATATTAAGAGACTTTACGGTAAACCATAAGTTAGGAAGTCCTTGGACTTAAGGATTCCTTTCTTTGAGCTTGGAGATTCACATATCAAGCTCCTCATAATCTAAAGACATACTTTAAGCATCCATAAACTACACTTTGTGTAAAAATGTAGAGAATAATGGATTTAGTACAAGAATGCACTAAGTATGGCAACCATGTAAAAACATGGATTAAAAAGGGACATTTTTCTTGAAATCATACTTCATGCCTTTTTGAGAAAATCTTCATAAAACCTTTATTCAATAAGCAGTATACCATTTACATACTTCATATAGGCATATTTCATGGTCAAACATAATATAAAATCATACAATACATTTAAGGTAATTTAGGACAATTTTACAGTAAGCACCTCCACTTGACGGTAAGAATTTTCCCCTTTAAAGTGAACTTCTTTTCTTTAATTCATTAGCCTCCCAAGTAACCCTCTAGTGATACTTGGTGCAATGCATCACCTTAAGACCACAAGGAAACCATACTTATAACCTACACAATCAAACACATACCATCATAGAAGTATAGCACACCATAAGACATTTTCATGTCAAGATCATAAGGCATTACAATAAGCTCTATTCATTATGCATATATACTAATTTCACTTCACATAGAATATTATGAAACCTTACTCACAATCCCAATCTAAGTCTACAAGTGCAATGTACATGTGAAGACCCATAACCTCACACATACTTAATAGACCTATCATAAGACCACAAGCCTTAACATATCCTTCATATACCAAACACAATACTATAGTCAACTACATATACTTCAAGTAGGACCTTAGTCACAGTCATATTAGAACTTCTTATCATGCATATCATCACCTCATGTAGACACTAACACAAGGTCATGCAAAAGAACCATAAACACATGCACATACATTAGACCACCTTCCTAGGACTCCCTTAGATAGCTACTTGTTCATATCTAGGTGGGTTCATTACTTCCACATATCCTAAGTACCTTCACTTAAGTTATCCTAGTTAGGGTCCTTTACTTTACTTTACTTCCATTGTCCATTTTACTTTAGGGAAACTATAGCCATAACCGACACTAAGACCATGGGTGCTATGTGGAATTGGTGTTGTAGAGCCTTACAACAATGGAAGGTGTTCTTACCAAGACAAGGTAGAACATTAACACTTGCTAGCATATTAGTTGATATCACTTGCTATATCCTTGTGGACACTATAGTTTATGGAACATGGGGGTCGTCATGGAAACATCACTCTATGCCCTTTTTGGACTACGAGGCTATCCACCACGTGAGGTATATGGTGACCTACCTTCCTACAATGGGAAGGGACACCCCTCATCTTCAAGTTCACTCGGTGATAAGCTAAGTTCCTTTTATTGAAATGCCTTGATTAACATTACTCTATAAAACATAGGACTTAGGAGATTGACTCCTCATATGCTTATCTCATAGGTCACAGATGAGAGTTCATCAACCTAAATTATGTGAGAAACCCTTTCACATGGACATAGCATATGTAAAGCACCATCTAGCTTAAGGTACCCTTGAGAACACCTTTCAAGTGCCCCTCTGTTGACTAGATCATTATACATTTGTGTGGGTATACATATATGTGAGAAAACCTTTCACATTACACATTATAGCCACACATATTCATACCTCATTTCATTCATGCATAAATGTACAAGTGTAACTACATGAGTAATCCTTTCATATAAACACATTTAGACACTAAGTATGATCATACTTCATCATACCACATACTTCACATTATAGAATATAAGACATGTTCATAACATACTCATGCATTCATATCCACGTACATAAGAGACCAAACCTAGGAATTATCCTATCCAAACACACATGTGCAATGCATAGACAAGTCCCATACCGTTGCCCGTACTAGTACACCTATCAAGTCATCCTATTTAAGGGAATATATAACATGCTTCACATACATATGCCTTACATGCAGAGTAACAGACATTTAGTGAATATGAGATCAACCATTCATTAGACACCATAAACCTTTACTACATTTTAAGCATGCATAATGTGTGAGTGTGTGTGTACATTGGTCAACATGATCACATAATGGCTATCAACAACACATTGAGGCAGCCACTCTCTTAGAACTACAATACACAACCAAACATAGGCCACACAAAACAATTTAGCATAGGAGACAAACTAACTTCACATTACACTTAAGACTCCTAATCTTGGCTATTCATACATTTACATAGGGGTACATAGGTAATGGACCATTAACCATTTATAACAATCTAAGGCAGAACCTAATCAAACCCCAACATAGTCGTTCACACACTTGTAACATGAGTAATACAAACTAGATCATAACTAGAATGGAACTAGGCATGAGCTTCACCTAAGGTTTTCATCACCAACACAAATTCATATTGTAATTGCCTTCAAGGCCATGATCACATCACATATATTTAGACAATAAAGGAAACACCGCCACCATAAGTGGACCATACCACACAATGTCATATAAGGATTCATCAAAATATCAATACTATAAGAAAGTAGAGAGGAAAAGCCATCCTACCCCATTCACCATCCTTTGATCCTCATTGATCAACACACCTTTTTTTATAAACAACACATTATAGGGCAGTAGCTAAATATACATTTAACGTAAACAAAATCATACTTAAATCCCTACAAGATCATGATACCAACATATACACCAAACCACCAATTCAATAGAGAGTAGAGGAATGTAGATCACTCACCAATTTCCCTTTCTTTGATCATCAATAAAATTTATCAACAATATACATGTAGGGAAGTAACAAAATTTATCAACAATATACATGTAGGGAAGTAACTAAAGAGATTATTACTCAAACGAAATCATGCTTCATCTACCCTAGCATTGACATCACATCATATACATTACATTACCTATTTATAGGCTAGAAAAACCTAGATCAATTCATACCAAGACTCCTTTAAATTGATCATCAAGGATCCATACCCACAATTCACTACAACATCAACATAATACAGTAGCTATAATTATCTTTACATAAACAAAATCCTACAGTAATTACCATAAAGTTGAACTTACATTGAACACATAGAAACATAGTCTAGTCTTATTCAAACATTCATATATTGATCCACATGGGTCATTCATAAATAATTCATCATCAATATACATAATAAACAGTAGACATAAGGAATTCAACGTAATAGAATCACAATTCCATCAATACAAATTCATGATCACAATGCCCATGCATAGGCTAAAACAAGAGCTGAAGAGAACATGGGTTCATAATGCAATTGGATTGAAATTCACGTTAAAATCAATACAATCATGAGAAATCCATTGAAACGTTTTGATAAAGAACCCATTGCTAGATTGAAAGATTGAAGGTTTGATCATGAAATCTCTTTGAAAACTTAGACAAGAACTCTCTAGATGGAAGATTACCTAGACATGAAGGATAACCATACCTTAATGTAGAAGAAGACCTTTAAAACTTGGTTCAGAACCCATAGGAATCCAAGATCCAAGTTGTTCTTGAGCTTCACCTTCAATAGAGGTTCTAGAGAGAATATGGTTTTGGAAGGAAATCTAATTTGTTAAGAATGGATTGGGAATGTTCACATTTTTTGATCATATATATACACCCAAATATAACCAAATAAACAAAGTAGGGTCAGGTTAGCTCGTGGGGAGAATTTCCAATTCACCTTATAATTAAAACAGTCGCCAGGTAGTAGTTGCAGCCTGCATCGACGGCCAGCCATCGACGCCCCTTTGGTCCATCGACGCACCGTTTGTGGCTCTCGTCCTTTGGGTATTATGATGTCCTTTGGCTGATCCTTCCCCAGGCTAAGTTTCCATCGATGCCTTCCCATCGATGGGGCCTTAGTAAACTTATGAGGCATCGTTTGGCTCAGTCGATTGACATTGTCAAGGTTGTGTATCGACAGACTTTGGGTCCTTCTTGAGAGCATCTTGTAGGGCCCTTGAAGATTCGTACCCAGACGTTTCCAACGTGAATATACACCTTAACATGTTGAATACCTTCCATGAAAGTTTCACCCAAAATGAACACGTAAACTAAATCCAAACATTCAAGGTACAATCAAGACATGCATGAACGTCTCAAGGGCTAACTTTCTAACATCTTGGACGTTTGACCTCCAATCTTCATAAAACTTAATATAATTCCTATAAACATCATTATTACTCATATAAGGACTTTATAAGCCCATGTCACACATATAAGCACCGAAAAACACATAAGGCCTCTTAGTGACTAGTCGTCGAACGTCTTTGTCATCCATTGATGTTTGACTTCCAAATAACTTCAAGTCACTCATGAATACTTTAAAACACTTAGTTAACATGTTAACAAGATTATAGGCACATGTGAGTCTCTATACACCCTAACTCATTTTGGGGGTCTTACAGACACACAATCTCATCTATGAAGATCCTTGCATAATCCTCCGCCGAGTAGGTAGAATTGTCGGGAATAAAATGAGCAGATTTGGTCAACCGAACCACAACCACCAATATAGAGTCATATTGATTTTGTATACGAGGTAAACCTACCACAAAATCCATATTAATGTCTTCCCATATCCAAGTAGGAACTTGGACTTCTTGAAGTACACCACCCGACTTTTGGTGTTCGGCTTTCATTTGTTGGCAATATGGACACTATGCAACAAATTCCGCTATGTCCTTATTTAAGCATTCCCTCCAAAACACTTCTCTAAGGTCATGATACATCTTTGTAAAACCCGGATGAGTGGAGTAACGGGACCCATGATCTCCCTCAAGAATCCGGTTCCTCAAGCCATTGACATTGGGAATACACAACCTTCCTTGATACCTCAAGACACCATCCCCACCTAAGGAGAATGACTCATTAACCTTAGCAATGACCGACTCCTTCAACTCCATCAATGGTTGATCAAGGTGTTGTTTGGACTTCACCTCAACCACCAAAGACAATTCGGAGTTATGATGGACCATGAAACCACCAGTCAGATCATCTTCCAATCTAACACCCAAACGAGCTAATCTATGAACATCTTTCACTAGGTCTTTCTTGGCTTTTTCTACATGACACACACTACCCATGGTCATACGACTTAGAGCATCCACAACCACATTGGCCTTTCCGGGGTGGTAGAGAACGCTCATGTCATAATCTTTCAACAATTCCAACCACCTTCTTTGTCGGAGATTCAATTCATTTTGAGTAAACACATATTGAAGACTCTTGTGGTCGGTACACACATCAACATGGACACCATACAATTAATGCCTACATATTTTTAAGGCAAATACCACTGCTAACTCAAGATTATGAGTTGCATAATTCTTCTCATGCACCTTAAGTTGTCTAGAGGCATAGGTACTACTTTACTATATTGCATAAGCACACACACCAAGCCCACTCGGTATGCATCATAATATACTACGAAGCCCTTGGTACCCTCAGGTAAAGTCAACACCAGAGTGGAAGTAAGCCTATCTATCAAGATTTGGAAGCTTCTTTCAAATTCCTCTGACAACTCAAATTTCATACTCTTTTGGGTAAAAGTAGTCAAGGGAGATGCAATGGATGCAAAATCATCCCCAAACCTCCTATAATAGCCTTCTAGACCCAAGAAACTCCTAATGTATGTTGGAATCAATGGCCTAGGAAAATTTTTCACTGTCTCGATTTTCCTTGGATCAACCTCAACTCCATTTCTAGAGATTATGTGACCAATAAAGGCCACCGACCTCAACCAAAACTCACATTTGCTATACTTGGAAAATAGTTGATTCTCCTTATGCACTTGTAACACCATCCTCAAATGGTCAATGTGTTCACCCTCATTTTTTGAATATACCAACATGTCGTCAATGAAAACGATAAAAAATGAATCTAGGTAACTTCAAAACACCCTATTCATGAGATCCATAAACTCTGCCGGGGCATTAGTGAGACCAAATTACATTACTAAGAACACATAGTCACCATATCTTATTTGGAATGCCGTCTTTGGTATATCCTCACCTCTCACCCTAAGTTGGTGATACTCTGATCTTAAGTCAATCTTAGAAAAATAGCTTGCCTCTTGGAGTTGATCGATCAAGTAGTCAATCCGAGGGAGAGGATACTTGTTCTTACTAGTGACTTTATTGAGTTGGCGATAATCAATGTACATTCTAAGGGACCCACACTTCTTCTTTACAAACAAAATCGGAGCACCCTATGGGGAAATACTAGGTCTAATGAAGCCTTTGTCTGGTAATTCCTTGAGTTGAGCCTTCAAATCATTCAATTCGGCCGGAGCCATCTAATAAGGAGGAGTCGAAATGGGATTGGTATACGGTAGCAAGTCAATACCAAAATCAATTTGCCCTTCAGAAGGGATTCCGGGAAGCTCATTAGGAAAGATATTCGGAAATTCCCTTACTATGGGGACTAACTCAATATGAGGATTTTTGGAGTCTAAATCTTTGACTCTTAGAATGTGATATAGACACCCTTTTGAGATCATTTTACAAGCCTTAAGACAAGAGATAATAAGACCTCTATGAATAGAATTCCCCCCCTTCCACTGTAAAATGGGTTCAATTGAAAAATTAAACTTGACAATTCTAGTTCTACAATCAATGGAAGAAAAACAATCATGCAACCAATCCATCCTCAAAATGACATCAAAATCGACCATACCAAGTTTTACTAATTCAACATGAGTAACTCTATTAGACAACATTATAGGACAATTCCTATAAACCTTCTTTGCAACCACCAAACCTACCAGGGTAGTTACCATGAAAGGTTTCATTAGAATATCAGGCAAAATATCAAACTTTCTAGCTATGAAGGGAGTAACAAAAGATAATGTAGCACCTGTATCAAGTAAAGCATATACATCTATTGAGAATATTTGAAACATACCGGTCACCACATCGGGAGAACTCTCTTGTTCACCCCTATAGCGAAGTGCATAAAAGTGATTCTTCTTTGGAGGATCCACATTAGAAACACTAGCTTGAGCTTGCCCACTACCTTTGTCTTGCCTCTTCAAATTTGGGCAATCCCTTACCTTGTGGCCACTCTTGACACATCAAAAGCAATTGTCCGTCCCAACAAGGCAATCACCATAATGCTTCTTGCCATACTTTCCACAAGTTGGCTTCTTGTTTGGTGAGCTAGTACCTCTTCCCTTGTGAGACTTAGGGTTAGACACCCTATCATCACGAGCCTTGTGAAATTTTGTAGGAACTTGATTAGAAAACCTCTTCTTAAACCTAGGCCTTTCTTGGATATCAAGCCTACCCTTTGAAGAACCACCATCATAAAACCTTGCCTTATTGGCATCCCTACTCTTCCTCTTAACCCTTGTCTCTTCCACTTGTTGAGCATCAACCATGAGACGAGAAATGTTCATATTATCATGTAGCATAAACAAAATTCTTCCTTAGAGTATCCAACACCCCCGTCACAAAATGGGTCATTTTATCCCAAGGGTCGGAAACCAACGAAGGAGCATACTTTCACTGTCATGACTCGAGAGTACCCCCTAGAAGTAAGGGCATTCCTAAATCGAAACACGGCGTACTCGACCTCTCGAAGGTCTTGTACAATCCCTTTCATACCATTCATTGTATACATGTATGAAAAGCAGTGAGGAATTAAAACTTTTCACACGAAATAATAATATTTCAAAATATCTCTTTTATAGAAAAGCATAATGAAAGACTAAGTATCAAAGTTGTCATCATAGACATACAAATATATTGGGACACGACCCATACTTCATCATCTAGAAAATAGCTAAGTTTATTACAATACTTCAATAAGGAAATCCAAACATCAAGATGTCCTCGAATCTAGTGAGCACATACAAATTTTTTACTTGAATGAACACTAATACAAGCTTCCACTTCAAGACTCCCCTCAAATGCCACCTACACCTTTAGATATAGACAAAATATATGGAATTAGTACAAACAGTTGTACTAAGTATGTCATAATGCATAAAATCATGATAAACAAACTTTTGTATGAAACATGCTCTTTTTGATTAAAACATTATAGTATAAGCATAAGAACAACATTTAACACGTTAAAAACATCTAATATATAACATAAACATTTTATCAAATATTGAAGAATGTTACAGTGAACTATGTCACTTTACATTGAACTATGTTCAACTTCACAGTAACCTCTTTTAGCTTGCAACCCTCTCACCAAAGGTTATCCTAAGACCCACTTAAGTGAGACGAAGAGATACCACCCATACACCCTATCTAAGCACACCTAAATGATCCTTAAGACTACCTAATGTAAGATCGTTCTCACTTTATTTATTAACCTCCCTACCTAGAATTATCTAAGACTCACCTAAGTAAGACATGAAGAGATGGCCCATACACCCTCTTCAAGCCTACCTAAGCAATACTCAAAGCTACTCTAGATAAGTACTTTTTTTAATAAACATTCCTTTACTGAAATCATTACGTTCATTAAGTCATTTAGGAAACATTCATCACTTATGTACATTCACATAATGGTATTTAAGAAGACCTATGGCACTCACACACTAACATCTTCAAAGCCTAATCGTGCCATGTCTAGATAGCGCCCATTCCACTACCTAAACTTTATAGTACTTATCCAACACTAGCATTTTAACCCACATGATGAGAATAGAAAATAACCGACATAGACCATACTAGCTATAGACATGGAATCCAGAGTCTACCCTGCTCCGACGGAGGGTGTTCTACTTGCCTAGTGTAGAACTAGGACACATCCCATGTAGGAACATGGTTAAGGAATATCAAGGTCTTTTATGCACTCTAGTCTCATTCTCAAGTAGACATTATACTCTAGTCTCCTTCTTAATTAGAGCTACAAACCATAACATATTCACTTGGTGCTAGCCTGTTTTCTCATAGAGTAAGTTCAATAAAAGGGGCATATGAAAAGGTACCATCTCTTTGTCATTACCTAGTCATAATGCACGTACCAAAGATGGTTCCACTAGGGCTGCCACTCAGTGTTCTATAAGGATAGCTCATTCTTAAGCTTTTTTCTATAAGAAGATTCCACATATTAGTCATGCTTAGAAGGGAACCATCTTAGGACTACCGATCCTAGACTTTCATTCAACATTCATCAATACACATACGAGAAAAATGTGCCTAAGCCTACTAAGTCAAGATTTTCATATTCATAGTGTACATGTATCAAGTAAGGGACACAAGTCTACTAAGACAAGACACACCCATCTTCACATATAGCATATAATTCTATAAGCACATAGGCATAACCAACATCATCTATAGGTCGCCCTATTAGCTACTATAATTTCATCAATATAACCATCATAAGACTCACATAATGAATAAGGAAGAATCATGCATCAATTCTAAGACTACACATACAAGGACATAGTCATAGTCTAACATGATCACCTAACAACTTCAATAGAAGGACAACATACTTTCACATTATTAACATGTAGGTAGATATGATCATACTTCACATAATCAACTAAACAAATCATCATAATACTTCATTGAGGATTAGAATCATTGAGGTATGGTTTTTTATCCTTGAAACTCTATTCATCAAGGAGACCAAATTAAAAGAAGTTTTCTAAAGTTTTCAAAGATGAACTTGTCCAATTTTATGATTTATCCATGGGTTCTTGCATTAAAGGTTATTAATCATTGAGTATTGATTATATTATTGTTAATTAGATGATTTTAACTTAATTAACCTATGAACTCATGTAATTGATGAACCCTAGTTTTTGACTACTTTATGGGTTAAGTGATATTGTCTTAATGCTTATGAATTCAAGTGTAGTTTTATATGGGATATCTAATGATGTAATAATTGTATTCAATTAATGTCTAATTGGTCTTAGATTGATAAATCTATATTTAATTGACTTAGATTCATTGATTATTATGATTTATGCATTGAATTGATGTTCATGGCCATGGGTAAGGGCCTTGTGGTATTGAATTGGATGATTTAGACATGGATTGAGGTGGAGAGAATGGATTGTCTATACGATGCCCTAATTCTCTTTATTTTAAGTATTATAGCTTTTGATTATGTTGTGATTGGTATGGTCCACTTATGGTGGCGGTGTTATGTGATTGATGTGGCCTTGTCGGCGTTATTTTAAGTATTATTATGATCATGGCCTTGTCGGCAACTACTTGAAGGATTATGATGATTGGTGTAGTTAATTATGTGAAATATGATCATACCTACCTATATGTGAAGTAATGTGAAAGTATGTGTTTCTCCTATTGATGCTATTTAGGTGATCATTTTTGACTATGACTATATGTTCAAGTGTGTAGTCTTAGAGTTGATGCATGATTGTTCCTACTTGACTATATGAGTTTATGATGGTTATATTGATGATGATATAGTAGATTAGAGGGTGACTTAAAAATGATAATGGTTATTCCTATGTACTTCTAGAATGACATGTAATATGTGCTAAAGTGAAGCAATGTTGTGTCTTGTCTTGGTTGACTTGTGTCCCTTACTTGATGCATGTGTAAATGTGAATATGAGATTCCTTGACTTAGGATGCTAAAGATTCTTAGTCTTGTATGAATTAATGATATGTGAGACCTTGAATGATGATAAAAGGGTCCTTTATGTGAAACCTTGAAAGTAGTGGTAAGGTTATGAAACTTGAAGTAGAAAGCCGAAATGGTAACCTTCTTGTAATGAATGATGCACTTAAGGTAGATTGGATGGAACGACATCATATCAATCCTTAGGAAAGTCATTATGTGCTTCTTGTCGCCATTGTAAGGCAGCCCTAGGGGACCTCTTTGGTAGGATAAATGTAATTGGGTTATGAACTTGATATGAAACCCTTTGTATGAACCTTTAATGTGAATTAATCTATGAGAACAAAGGCTAGCACCGAGTGATTATGCTAAGGGAAGTAGTTCTAGTTAAAGTATGAGGCTAGAATACAAAGTAAGCCCTTCATATAACTTAACCATGTGCCTACATGGGATGTGTCCAAGTTCTACCATTGGAAAGTAGAACACCCTCATTAGAGTAGGTTAGAACTCCAGATTCCACGTTTTGTTATCCTGGTCTATGTCGGTTATTGCCTATTCTCATCATGTGGGATACCCATTAGCATTAGAGAAGTTTTATGAAGTTTAGGTGGTGGCATAGGATGCTATCTATACATTGCACAATAGGCTTTGAAGATGTTAGTGAGAGTCCCTAGGTCTTCTCCAAGACCATTACTTGAATGTCATCTATGTTATGAATGTCTCTTAATGAACTAATGAAATCATGACTTATGTTAGAAATCATGTAAATGAATAAGTACCTAAGATAGGTGACTTAAGGATTCCTTAGTTAAAGTATGAAGAGGGCACAAGGGATGATCTCTTCATGTCTTAACTAGGGAAGTATTCAGAATGAGTCTAGTTAGGGTAGTTGGTTGATTTTTTAGGCATAATCTAAACTTAGGAAGTCTTAAGGATTATTTAGATAACCTTGAAGAGGGTTTATGGGCGTTCTCTTCTAGGAGTACTTAAGTAAGTCTTTTGATAGCCTTGGTAAGGAGAATGTCATATTATACATGTTATGTGTTTTGGTGTATTGTAAGTATGTATATGTCTCATTATGAGTAGTCTTGAGGATCGTTTGGGCATGCGTAGAGAGGTCGGAGGGAGTTCTCTCTTTGTGTTTCTTAAGTGAGTCTTAGGATAGCTTTTAGTGGGATAATTACATGCTAGAAGGTGTCTTAGGTGAAGGTAAGCAACTTCGTTGTAACAGTGAAGAAGTTCACTGTACAGTGAATTGAGGTCACTGTAATGTGTTCCTAAAAATGTAATAAATTGACTAAGTGATTTCTTATGTGTTTCTAAGATGTTAAATATTGTTCTGATGATTATATTATCATATTTAAATAGAAAGATGCATATTTCAAATAAATATCCATTTTCATGATTTTTATGCATTATGCCATACTTATTACATGTGGTTGTACTAATTCCATGCTTTTATCTATCTCTATAGTGGTTGGTAGGTGAGGAGAATTTGGAAGCAAGACTTGGATCATAGCATCATTCAAGTGAAGTTGATGTATGTCCTCATTTGACTTGAGGCGACGTCTTTTATGTCTCTTATTGATATTTTGTAATAGACTTAAGCATTTCTATATTCGTATTGTGTATGGGCCGTGTCCCAAAGTACTCTTGTTTCTAAGCTTTGATAAGATTGAGACTTAGTATTTACCATGGATTTTTTATGAAAAAGTTTTTAAGGACTATGAAATGTTTTATATAAGGTTTCAATTCTGCACTACTTTTCACTATGTATATGCTATGAACGATACGAAAGGCCTTGTATAAGAACTCTGAGAGGTCGAGTATACCGGTTGCACTCCAATAGTGCCATATCTTCTAGGGTGTGGTCTCGGTCACCTAACCTACGACACCCCTACCTACGGGTCGTAGGTCAGTCGACGGCCTCACCCCCAAACTTTCATGAACAACCATCGTTTTGGTCAAAGAGTTGTGTGTTTTTACACTTCCTGAAATTCGCTAAGTGTCCATCGACGGAGGAAATTGATGCCCCATATATTGGCCTACGCCTCATCTACTGCAACTCGTAGGTAGACACTGTCTACACTGCCTCAATTGGCAGGTTTGGGTCAAATGCAAGGGTCCTCTCCAAGGACCCCTAAGGTTTTCCTTGGGGAGTCATACACAAACTTTTCAACCCTAAACATGCTCCAATACTTGTTAAACACCTTTCCACCAATTTTCAGCAATTTCCGACTTCTAAAAACTCTTGAAATAGGCTAAGGCACACTAGCACCCTTTTTACTAGTCTCTGGACATCATGGACGTTTCTTGACGTCTTGACTCTAAACTTCATAAATGACTTATATACTTTATTTTTGATCTTAAAACAGTGTTACAAACCTTAGACACTCATGTGAGGCTGTAGATTAGGTTTTAGACTTTCAGAGTGTTACCATAAACCATTCACTTAATACTTTATTATAATAATGAGAAACTAATTTCAATCATACAATAATCATATCATAACATGCCTACATACTTCATAGCTAATTCAGTTGTCTAGGTTTAAGGATGAGGAACACTTTTCATCAACATCCCAACCACATATTATACAAAATAGCATTACTATCTAAGTAACTCATATTTCATAATTGAATTCAAGAAGAATCAATCTTCATACCTTCTTGCCCTTTCATTGCCTTCATACTTCAATCACCAAAATATACATAAACAAGGTAAATTCAAAAAGTAATGCATACAAATTATCACTCTATACATTCACATACTCATTATCTTCCACAATTTCCATAAAATTTAAAGATATAATGAGTTTAGGAAAGAACAAGGGTTCGAGGGGAAATCTATAGTGATTACCAATAACTGACCATCAATACCTAGTTAAACAATGATAAAAGACCATAAATCATCATTATTGAATAACAATTTCGTTTTGAAAGAAGAACCCATGTCTAGATTGAAACCCTAGTCTTGGGGAAGTTTGAAAACCATAGTTGAAGTATCCTCTTGGGGGAAGGATTCCAAGAGTTAAAGAAAGCATAAATTAAAGAAGATAAGGCCACGAATTTGAGTAGAAAACTTGGGGATTTGGTCTTTTTCTTGAAGCTCTAATGCTTCTTCAATGGAGGTTGAGTAGAGAGAGAATTTGGAGACAAGGGAAAGAGATTTGGGGAATTGATTTGGGTGGTTAATAATGACTGAAAACTGACCATAAATAAATATATATTCATCCCATAATTTAACCAAAAGACCCCTCACTTAATTGGTTTTTTTCGTGAAGTCAAATTGACTTAAAAATGACGCAATCGAATCTGGGAAGTGGCTATGCATCGCGGGAGCAATTCCAAATACTCAAAGACGGCTTGAGGAAGTGATCCTTGTGAAAGCCCCGCTTTGAGAGGCACTTTTTTCCTACCAAGTGCTGGCTGTGCGAGGTGTGGCTGCCCGCATATCTTGGCTGTACACAGGCTGCTTTGGCAGCCTACTTGCCAATGTTTGGGTCCTCCTCAAGGACCCTTTGGGTGGTCCTTCGAGAGTTGTGACTGGACCTTTTGACCCTATAAACATTATTTTACCTATTTAAAGTCTTTTCTACAAGTTTTAGATTTCATATGACACTCCCACACCTTCACTAGACATAAGGACGTTTACTAGTTCAATTTCGCTAGTTTTCGGACGTCATGGTCGTTTCTTCATGTTTTGATTCTAACACTTCTCAATTAGTTTCAATACATTATTTAAGGCTTCAAAACAACATTTCAATTCTTAGTTTATTTAGTGAGGCTCTAGACTAATTCATGAACTTTCGGAGTGTTACATTCCAAGGGGTGCTCCCCGGTCGTTATAGTCACGACCCTTGCATAAATTTAACAGAAACTAAATTCGATTACAAATTCTTTGAAAAACAAAAACTAAACATAAGTCATGTCCACGATCATATGAGGATATACCGATCTTGTGAGAATGCTATTCCCAAGCTTCAACTTCTACGAATATCCTCACTTGCCACCTAACACCTTTTAGTAATAGAAAACATACGGAATTAGCACATTGAATGCACTAAGTATGCTGACATGCAATAAAACCATGCAAAATGGACATTTACTTTAAAGTATGCTTTCATGCTATTTTGATAGAAACCTCATAAAAAAGTATAAAGACCATCTTCTAGTCAATATTCACATATAAGATATATTCAAATAATCCACAATATACAAGTATCATCACTTATAAACCATATAAACATATAGACCTCCTACCAAAGGTTTTCCTAAGAATCACCTAAGTAAGATATGAAGAGACCGCCCATACAACCACTTCACACCTACCTAGATGATCCTCAAGGCTACCCAAAGTAAGATTATTCCATTTTCATCATTTAGACTCCCTACGTAAAGTTGCACTAAGACTCACCTAAGTAAGACATGAAGAGACCGCCCATATACCCTCTTCAAGCCTACCTAAGCAATCCTCAAAGCTACCCTAGATAAGAACCTTTTTATTAAACATACATTAACTTAAGTCATCATTATTCGTTAAGCCATTTATGATACAATTAAGCATTGAAAAGACTTCACATAACGGTCTTGCAGGACCTAGGGAACTCATCCTAGCACCTTCAAAGCCTACTCGTTCAATGTGTAGATAACATCCCATACCACCACCCACACGTTGTAGAACTTCTCCAATACTATAATGCACATCCCATATGATGACAATATGCATTAACCGACATAGACCACCCTAGCTAGGTATGGAATCTGGTTTTATATGACCCAACACTGTGGAAGGAGTTACACTTGGCAAAGGTAGAACTATTAATCATTCCATATTGGCACATGGTTAAGGAATATCAAGGGTTCCTTTTTACTGTAGTCTCATCTAAATTAGAGCTACTACCACAAGAATATTCACTCGGTTCTTTGCCTTTGTTCTCATAGAGTAATTCATTTACGTACTAGTATTTGAGAAGGTACTATCACGAAGTCCTACCAACTCATAATACTCTTTCTTCTTGTAACTATCGGGGAGCACCCCCTAGAAGTTACCGACGTCGTCGATCTCTCGGAGGTCTTGGACAAGCCTCTTAGAATTCATTCATCGCATTTACATAGAACTTTAGCAGAAAATTTAAAATTTTTCATAGCACATCATATGCTAGAATATCACTTCATATATATATATATATATATATATATATATATATATATATATATATAACGGTATCATGGTACATAGTTAGACTCTAAGTCTTGTTTGGCAACTTAATAAACAACTCAATAGAATAGAATAGGGACACCACCCTTAAGAACATAAAATAATAACTAAGCTATTACACAATTTATATAACAACTTGACATAGGAAATCCTTGAATCATAAGGATACCTTTTCTTGAACTTGGGAGACATATCCAAGCTCTTCACTTGGAAGACATCCTCTATCAATCAACATCTACACTTTGCGTAAAAAGATGAAGAAGAATGACTTAGTACAAGAATGCAAAAAGTATGGCAACCATGCGAAAACATGCATTTAAAGAGGATATTTAGTTAGAAATCGTGCATCATCTCTTTTGGTAAACTTCATGAACATTGGCATAATAACACAATATAGTTCATATACATAAAGTAGACATGGATGCTATTCATAATAAAACATAAAACCACTTATCACAGTTTGAGACACATTCGTTTCACACAACTCATTACTTCTCTTTTACCTTAAGTTCTTTCCTTAAGCAACCCTCAAGTGTACTAAGTACAATGTATTACATTGAGGTCACCTAAGATATCCTTTCATTAATATGCTTCATCATCATAACAACATATATCCATAACCTTCACATAAGAACCATTCCCTAAGAAAACCTCAAAATCTCACTAGTGCAATGCACCAGTAGCATCCCATACTACTACTCATACAAAGTGATCCTAGGAATTCACCCTACAATTAGGCACATCATATTCTATAACATGCCACACATGCATTTGACTTTAGACACAAGACCAACAGACTTTATTAAAGGTCACATACGAATTCTTTCATTTATTACATATTAATCCTAACTCACTTAGTTCATATCATAGGTAAACTACCCTCACAACCCCTTCACCAGCTTACTTGTGCAATATACACATGGAGTCTCATACCCCCACATATACCAAGCAAACTCATTTAGAAGCCAAAAAACCAATTCACATGCATCATCATAATTCATGTTTGACATAAGTAAAGTCAATATTGACATACATTCATGCTAAGCATACATAAACTTAATCATTATTTATAAAGGAACCTCATCATAACTTCCCTTAGAGTCCACTTGTGCAATGTATAAGTAGGGTCCATAGTCCTACCTACACTAAGTAGTCTTTCAAGAAATCATGACAATTATTCATAATCTTTATATTAGTTCATTTCTTAAATTTTAGGGATGCTTAGCCATAATCGACATAGATCATGTGAGCTACATGAAATCTGGTGTCATATAACCCCACACCAAAAAAGGCGTTCTACTTGCCATGGTAGAACCTACATAATAGCTATCTAGGTGGATCCACTAGCTTTAACCTACGGGGGCACGTAGTTAAGGGATAGTCAGATTGATTCTAGAAACCTGACTTATTGCATTAGCGGAGAGGCTTCCATCTCATGAGTATCACTTGTATGACCCGGCCTATTGCATTAGCGGGAAGGTCATTTCCTCACTGTACATATCTACTCGTTGCTAAGCTTAAACTCCCTTTTTAATATCTTTAAGCCTTTATTTATCATTAGTTCATAAAGTAGGCTTTAGGGATTTTCTCCCTTATACATCCTATAGCTCAAAGGTTTCTAGTATGAGAATGATATTTCATCATAGAACCTACATTATTTTAGAATGTACTTTCGCATAATTCTAGCATTCATACATTCATGTGTGTGTGCATTCATATGTAAGAAATACTGTAATGACCCTCGTAATTAAATAGGTCTAACTAGACCTCCACATGTGTTTCATAAGTTAATAATATGTTAACATGATGTATTTTATCATTAGAAGTCAGTTGGTGAAGTTTTGAAGTCAAACGTCAAGGGACGACCAAGACGTTCGGAAACTAGCCTTGTGTGTGCTAGTGTGTACTTGTATCTTCTATGTGTTTTTATGTGTTGTATGAAGTCGAAAACTTGTAAAAAGACTTTAAATAGGTAAAATGAAGTATATAGGTTCAAAATGTCTAGGTTTGACCCCCCAAGGATCATCCTAGGGGTCCATGAAGGGACCCCACCTTTTGCCAAGCATGCTGCCAAAAGGAAGCTGGCAAGGATTTGCACTAGCAGGGAACATGTCCGCGCCGCAGACTTGGTGCACCCATTGACAGAATCTCTGTCTCAAAATTATTTTCAAAAATCTTGCGGGAGAAGCTCCGCGTCGCGGACTTGTTTTCCGATGATAACTCCAAAAATTTAAGTAAAGTTTGACTTGTCTAAAAAGGTCTAATTGAGGTAGGGGTAAATTGGGTATTTTTTGGGTGTGATATATACTTATTTTAGGTCATTATACACTCATTCCCCCATCAAAAACTCGAATCCCTCAATTAGAAAAAAAAAATTCGAAAACCTTAAAAAGTTCTTCTCTTTCACAACCCTCTCAAGCCTCCATTGAAGGTCAAGGTCTTGGAGATTGGGCTATGGATGGAAACGGATTTCTTCTTCAATTCTCATTTTTTTTCATGTTAAGGTATGGTAGTTCATCCTTGACTCTTCTTTCATTCATGGATCCCATTCAAAGACTTAATGTACATGATTTTATAATGTTAGAACTATGGTTTTCTTTATGTTAAAATGTGACTTAGCTACTGATTTAAATGCAATTTTATGATGTATTGATGGAGAAATTTATAAAAGGTGGTAAGGACTTGGATGAAGGGTAAGTTGTTCTATCTTGCTTAATTCTTATGGCGAAATGATCTTGAGTGGTATGGTTCACCTTAGGTGGTGGTGTTTGATTGAAGTATATGAATATGTTTAAGCATGTGTATTGTGATTATGGCCTTTAAGGCATAGTATGTATTGAAGGTTATAATTATGATTTTTATGCATGATATGTTTTAGGGGATTGAATGTGTATCTTGATGATGTTATGTCTAAATGAAGGTTATGTATATGTGAAGCATGTAAATGTGTGAAGCATGCAAGTGTGTGAACTATGATGAATAAATATATGAACAAGTTTAGAAGTCAAGTTATAAATATTGTGATTTTGTGAAAGGTCTGCTCACATGTACACACACTATGAAAGAAAGAATGAAGTTATGAATTAAAGAATGAAGTATGAATGAAATGGGGGAGTTATAGGGTAGACACTCTTCGTGAGTGGAGATGAAGTGTATAGACCATCCCTACTATTCCTACTATATGAATAGGGGGATTTTGGGGTGAACGCTCTTTGTGAGTTGAGATGAAGTGTTTAGTAGCAACCTCACTATTCCCATGAGTAATTTAAGATAGGTTGGAGGTTGGATACCCTTCGTGAGTGGAGATGTGGTGTACAAAACTATCCTCTAGGGATAAGTACCCTTCGTGAGTTGAGATGAGGTGCTAAATAATTATCCTTTAACCTATAAGTGTATGAATGTTTAAGACTCCGTGGGCGAGTTATGCTTAGCAGCGAGAGGATTTGAAGAAGGGGTGGGTACACTTCGTGAGTACAGATATTGTATAATGTATCTCCTAAGATGAGTACTCCTCGTTAGTAGACAATGGGTTACTTAGAAGAAATATTCTTATCCCTTAACTATGCGCCCGCATAGGTGGAGCTATTGGAAACCCTATGTAAAGGCTCAAGACTGACCCTACCAAAGGTAAGTAGGGATCCCTCATCTGGTAGGGTTTAATACCAAGATTCCATGTGTAGCTCTCATCGTCTATGTCAGTTAAGCTAGCCCCCACAAAAAATGTACTGAACTAAGTCTTCTAAATGGTGTACTAATTAGGGTGGTGGTTCTATGGGACGCGATCTATCCATTGCACAAGAAGGCACTTAGAGGGAGTCTTGGTATGTCCTGCTGTGAAATGTATGAATGGGTCATTATGTGATGTAAATGGAGTTATGTAACTTAATGTATAATGTCATGAAAGCATGTTAAGGTTATGACTTGTATGATGAAGTTTATGAATGATGAATGTGGTGTGCTTAATCTAAGGGAATCCTCGAGGATCACTTTGTGGGAGTAGTAGTATGGGATTCTACTTTCACATTGTACTTTGTGTAACCTGGGAGTTATCTTGGAGAAGGGCACTTATGTGTTAAATGCAAGTATGTTTATCTAGTGTCTTGCTATAGAGTGTTGATTTGTTACCCGTGCGAAGTAAGCTTATCATCGGTAGTCTTGAGGATCACTTAGGTGTGTATTGAAGGGATTGTATGGGTGGTTCCTTCATGTCTTGCCTTAGTGAGTCTTTGCATAACTTTGGATAGGGAAAGTTCAAGGGAAATGAGTTCACTGTAAGTTTTAATGAAATGGGTTCACTGTAAGGTTTCATGAGTTCACTGTAAAGTGTAATTTTGCGCTAAAGTTGTGGAAGTTTTACCTTATGTGCTAAATGATGATTTATATGTTGTTTTATTACCATATTCGTGAAGTTTTTACTTATATAGCATGAAAGCTTTTACTTCAACTAATATGTCCTGTTTTGCATGTTTTTGCACAATGCCATACTTAGTACAATGTTTGTACTAACCCCATACTTTTCTATACTCTATAAGTATAGGTTGGATGCAAGTGGAAGTTTAGAAGGCAAGCTTGGGAAGTTGACTCTCTCAAGACTCGGTATCTCCTCATATATTCGAGGACATAGTCTATGTTTCTTTAGTTTTTCATTAAGACTTGCATAAGACTTATTATGTATTTTCTTTCAATGTAAAGGGACGTGACCCTGTGATATTTAAGATGTGTCCTTAAGTTTTCTTGTGACGATGATACTTGTTCCCTAGTCATTTATAAAACAGTTTCTTACTTATATTGTTGTGAAAAGTTTTAATTCCGCACTACTTTTCATATCTTATATAATGAGTGATAGCTAAGAGGCTTCTTCAAGACCTCCGTGAGATCAAATACTCCTTGTGATGACTAAAGAGTGATCCCTAATTTAGGGGAAATTTGCGGGTCGTTACAAACTTAGTATCAAAGCATAAGATTTTGGGAAATAATTTAGGGTCCAAAGTCTAACAAGCCACGTCTAGTAGAGTCTTGTTCATCGGTGTGAGTCGCAACACATCTATGAGCAAGAGGCTATAGGACGATAGAGTTTCAGTTTCTTCATTACTCTTGTGTCGTGCCATAGAGCTTAACTCCATATGATCTCTCTCTTAATTTCCCTTGTCCGGTGGACTTCTAGATATTATCTGTCACGACTGGAATCTAGACCCTAGACGAGATCGGCGTCATTGACCTCTCAGAGGTCGCAGACAAGCCTACATACGTCATTCTTA
Source organism: Solanum sitiens (assembly GCA_016801875.1). Taxonomy (NCBI): domain Eukaryota; kingdom Viridiplantae; phylum Streptophyta; class Magnoliopsida; order Solanales; family Solanaceae; genus Solanum; species Solanum sitiens. Next base: position 9,700 of record JABWTJ010000498.1, on the reverse strand, counting down.
CTTCATCTAGGTTAATTTTAGCGGAAAATTTGAAACTTTTTGTTTCTTAACATACTTATTAAACATTCTCATCATTACATAATTGTTCACCATCAACCATCTAATATTAAGATCATCAAATGAAAGAAATACTGTAATATTGTAATAAAGATGTACTTGCCAAAATAGCATAAATACAATGTCTGAATAAAATAGGAAAGAAACGCTAGTGGAATATGCTCCACTAGCTCAACTCTAAAACTAAGCTAGAATATAAATGGCAGCATCCTCGAAAGCATGAGGGCCTACCAAGTCCGGATGAATGCTCGACGTCCGGATAGGTTCAGCGTCAACCTGTAGCTCTAGCGTCCACCTGTGCCTGCACCTAAAATTTTAGAGTTGTATACGGTTAGTACACACTTGTACTAAGTATAGGTATATGCAAGCACACACCAAGGACATGCATGAGAAAAGATAGCTCTTTCCTAACAATATGATTATGGAAAATCAAGTCAGTGGACTTGCCAAATTGAGATTAGGAAAGTTAGTGAACCTTCCATATTTGGATTAGGAAAGTCATGCCATGAGAGTAACATGCATCATCATAATTATCATACTGCACACAGCACATAACATCTTACACATAGCACATATCACATTGCATATAGCACATAACATCTTTCATATCATTCATTCATATGCCATGAGACCTTGGAATCATGGACTTAACATTAAGACTTTCCAAAATGAGGGCTCAACATATGGGACCTCAACTAGGGAGTCTTCATTAGCAAACACAGAGTCTGCTTCATTCATTCATACGTACTTCATTTCATTTCATTCATAGGCCAGTGTAAACACCAGCTATACCTAGGGTGTAGTTTAAGACTTTCATCGGGTACGCTGTGCAATGATCAAGAATAACCTAGTGTCATTACCTGAGTCTAGTTCACCTCTTCATTATCCTATCCTAACACCTTTGGTATCATTCATTTCATTATGTGCTTCATTTGAGGCTGGCCTCATTGATTCATTGGGAACTTTAACTTTAACCGACATAGATCATGTGAGCATCATGAAATCCAGTGTCTCCCCCACACCAAAAAGAGGTGGAATCACCAGCCAAAGTGACCCAAAAATATGCTAGCGTACATGGGAATTTAACCCCGCCAGATCCCTATATTGGCAGTATAGGTTCGAAGACCAGGAGATATAAGGAGACCCATACCCGGCAAGCCGGACAGTATCATCTCATGAGAGTTACGTGAACCTCCGCCCTTCCCTAAATTAGGCATCACCGCTCATAGCTACTCTATCGGTGCTCAGTATAAAGTTCCATTACATTCAACTCATACGTCATGGAAGCTGGCTTCTAGTATGAGGACATCATAGCTAATTAGATGATTTCTCATCTCATCATTATTATTAAGTGTGTTAATCTCAATACTTTCATTAGAGTGTTCATAGAGACCGGTCTCTTCATTAACTTTACACTCTCATAGGTGAGTACGTTTGGGTAACATATACTTAGGCTCATTTGAGATTGTTCTCGTCTTTTACATTAGCCTCATATCGTGTTGTCACCACATTCATTAACATTAGCACATTTGCTCTTCATAATTACTCATCCCATTTAACGTGAATGTTCATTTCATCATATGCCAATATACTTGGCCATTTGTGTGTTTCACACTCTTATTTAACCCTTCTAGGGTTTTGTCATTTCATTACATAATAATCATTTCATCATATGCCAATGCACTAGGCCATTTAGTGTGTTTTACACTCATACTTAACCCTTCTAGGGTTACATCCTTTCATTACATACATCTTAGGTTCACTTCTTTAAAACGTATGCTAGACTTATGAGTCTATACACACAAGCCATGAGGCTTCATTCATAATTCGTTTAGTGATTCATACATTCCTAAGATTATGTAGTACAAGACTTATGTATCTTGTATATATATGCCAAGATCTTGATTTTGATCTAACTAGGTAGCATTATTCTTGGATATTTTGTTCATTTATGACTTATGTATCAATACGGAAGTTTGGGCAAAGAAACCCAAGTTCGAATCACTTGGATAACATTTACATTTTTCATTGATTTTATTTTTAATCTCCATGACATTGGGACTCTAAATGAACCCCAACATTAACATTGTATCTTTAATTTTATACTTGGTTTTCCTCTTAGTTTGGTCGAAGGGTTGTGGGTTCGAACCCCCACAACCCCTTTTTATTTTTCATTAACATCACATTGCCCCTTTTCTCCCAAACCAAGAGGTTGTGGGATCAAACCCCCATAACCTATTTTATTTTATGCTTATATTCGCTGGGAAATTGGGAGGTTGTGGGTTCGACCCCCCACAGCCTCCTTTCCTTTATTTTTATTTTAAGTCTATTGTGGGATCGAGCCCCCACAGCCTCACTTTACTTTCTTATTTAATTTCACCATTCTCCTTTCCAACATTGAGGTCGTGGGTTCGATTCCCACGCCTCACATTTTCTTTTCTTTATTTTTCTCTTCTTTCACTCGCTTCCTGGAGGTCGTGGGTTCGATTCCCATGCCTCCCATTTATTTTTTAAATATATTTTTCTCTCCTTTCTCCTCCAGTAACCGAGTTCGATTCCCCCCAGCCCCAGTTTTCATTTCATTTTTGCGAATTTACAGTAGCCAAGCGGTTTCGATTCCCCTTAACCCCCTTCACGTTTTTAGCCTCATTAACATGTGAGGTCTTGGGTTCAATTCCCATTGACCTCACTTATTTTATTTTCATTTTAAAAACCCAGATCCTTAACCTTATTTTTGACCTAAACTAGAGTACACCAAGCTGGAAATTTAATCCCAACTTTAGCTTCCTTTTATCAACCTTTACATGTTAGTTTCTTAGGGCATTTCACCAAGCATTTAGTGTATAGTTAGGTGTAGTTTAGGGGTTACATTAGTCAAGCGTTTTCACCCAAAATCAGTAACCTCACACCGCATATGAACATCACATGGTGTACAACTTTAACACATAAAATACAAGGATTAACATGCTAATTCACACTTCCAACAGTGAGTAAGTTCACTGCCAAAGTTCACTGCCAACGTGCACACACACATCATTTTTTTTATCATACATTGCTTGTCATTTTCGTGATTTCACGTACATAAACATATTCACATTCAATACAAAAACACCACACATACCTAAATCTACCAGCAAACAAAACCATCCAACGAATCATTGGGAGCAAGTGACAAGGACATGCAACGGGGAACAACCCTAGTTTCCAAAGTGAATATCTTGAATCTTAAGGGGTCTCGTGGGAAAGGGACCAAGAGTGAAGAAACTCATACCTTAATTGATGTTCAAATGATAAATTTTCTGCCCAAAACCCTCTCCAAAATCAGTCCAAGCTTCCTCAACGTCCACACCACTCGACGGACAACTTCTCTTTGCCTTAACAATTTTGGTTTCTTTGTCTTTTCTTAAAATTTCATATGAGTTCTTCAAGTGTGAAGAACTCTTAATATTGTTTCTGTTCTTTGTTGTTTTGGCAGAAACCAACGTGAGAGAGATGATGAAATGTGAGAGAGATGATGAAACGTGAGAGAGTAGTCTAATATTAGGAGTTTTAGTTTGGGAATTAGTCAAACTAGGACTCCTTATTAATTTAAATAAAAATCTGATTTAATTAGCTTAGTGAAAGGACCATTATTCCCTTACAAAAAATCAGATTTTAATCAACAATTAAATCATCAATTCGGCTTCCAATAGGGCTCGAACCCGAGTGACACCCTTTCGCGAAAATGAGTCACTTTGGGTCAACCCAACCCGAATTGATTCTTTAATTAAATTAATTAATTAATTAATTAATTCCTTAGGGTAATTACAATATTACCCTTGGCCTGGAAAAGACCATTTTACCCCTGGACCCTCAAAACTCAAGATTTCTTCTTTTTAATTTTGGTAAAGACTCCTTCGATTAAATCTTCATTTTCGAGAGCCCTACATGGTTGGTTCCAACCTTTCCAAGCTCAATTAACTCCCCAAGTTAGTTGGCTTGGCCGTAGTAAGGGTTCTGAGGTCTGGTTCTACGCTTATCAATCCGTGTGAATCTTGGTCTAATCGCAAACATTCTTGACACCTTAAGCATTTATCTTATTCATTTTTAGGGTTGTTACATTATCACTTGGAAGGGGTGATGTTGAAAGGTTTAAGGGAGGAAAGGTGAGTTTTGATGCTTATTGTGGTTTTGGTGACTAGATGAGTATAAGGGAAAGTGGATTGGGAATATTGTAATGTGATGCCATTTATGGCTATGTATGATCTATGAGATTGTCGGTAATATGATGTGACGTTGTATTATGGTGTAGTTCTAGCATGATAAGAGTGAGTTGAGTAGTAAAGTGTTAGATACCTTTATCTTTTCCTTCTATTCTTACTCAAGCTTGAGACCAAAATCCTTAGTGGTTTGGTTATGTTTTGGAGTCTATCATTTTAGTATGAGTTGCTTGTCTCCTTACGTTATTAGATTCAATGATTATGTGATGTTTCACATGCTCTTAAGGTTACCGTGGTTATATGAGTAGATTGGTAGTTAATCTATAATTTTCCATGATAATGAGTAGCTAGTGATATTTGCTTAATTGCTTCACGTTGTTATTATTATTTGCCAAGGTGTGGGGAAGAATGTATCGACTCTCGTAAAGAAATAGGTATAACTAGAGATCATGTAACGACCCAAAGTACCCCCTCATAGTTAGAGCACTCTTAGATCGTCACACGGCGTCGTCAAACTCTCGGAGGTCTAAGACAAACACTTAGACATCTTTCATAGCACATCATATGCTTGAACATCACTTCATTTATATATAAAAATATCATAAGTACATAAGTAGACTCTAAGTATCTTCGTCATCTTAATACACAACTCAATAGAATAGAATAGGGACACTGCCCTTAACAACATAAAATAATATCTAGCTATTACATAATTTAATAGGAACTTGACATAGGGAAATCCTTGAATCATAAGGATCCGTCTTCTTGAACTTGGAAGATCTATCCAAGCTCTTCACCTAGGAGGCATCCTTTAGCCATCACCAACTACACTTTATGTGAAAAGATGAAGAAGAATGGTATTAGTACAAGAATGCACTAAGTATGACAACCATGCAAAAACATGCATTTAAAGAGGACATTTAGTTAGAAATCATGCATCATGTCTTTTTATTAAACTTCATGATCATTGGCACATATAATCTCAATATAGTTCACATACATAATATCGATATGGATACTACTCATAATAGCACATAAAGTTGTTTATCATAACTTGAGGCATATTCAATACATAAAATATATTACATCTCTTTTATCTTACCTCTTTCATTAAGTAACCCTCAAGTGTACTTCGTACAATGTATCACCTTGAGGCCACCTTACAATAGTCTTTCATAGGCATGATTCATAACACAACCACATATATTCATAAGTCTTGAGCACCTCATAGACATCAACTTCACATAACGACGATCACCTAAGACAACTCCTAAGTTACACTAGTGCAATGTGTAGGTAGCATCACATAATACTACTTTCACCCAGTGTACATAAGAAGTCACCATAGACTAGGCATAACATATTTAACAAGTCATAACACTTCTCTTTTATAAGTATACATAAGTCCACATACTTCATATCATCATATAAGGACTCATCATACTTCATAACATCATAGGAAGACATCATCATACCTCCTACATTTTAGTAAGAAACTCACTTAGTTCATACCATAAGTAAACCATCTTCACAACCCCTTCACAAGCTTACTTGTACAATGTACACATCGAGTCCCATTCTCCCACATATAATAAGTAAACCCATTTAGAAGCCATAAATGTAATTCACACACATAGACAAAATGCATGTCTTATTTATAGTAAAGTCACTTAACAATGCAGTCATACACTTCATACATAACATCACATAAGTCTTACTTGTATACATGTACTAATCTTATCCTTTATTGAAGTTCATTAGTGCAATACATGGGTAGGGGCCATAATCTAACCTATACAAAGTAATTTTCTCAAGGAGTTGTGATTAGAGTCCATAATCTTACCTTAGTTCATTATTTACTTTAGCAGATTTAGCCATAACCGACATAGACTATGTGAGCTACATTGAATCCGGTGTTCTACTCCCACACCGAAAAGAGAGGGTTCACACTTGCCTAAGATGTAACCAATCGTACATAGCTATATAAGTGGTATCCACAAGCTATAACCTACGGGGGCACGTAGTTATGGAACATGGAGATTGCTTCTAGAAACCTTGACTTATTACCGTGGAGGTTTCCATCTCATGAGACAACATCTATGTTGGGAACCCGGAATTTCTAAACGTGAAGGTTCTCTTTGTGGGAAGCCAAACTTACTAACGTGAAGCTCCCACTCTCATTTGTCATGTTCACTCGGTGCTAGGCTCTAACTCCCTTTTTAAACATCATTAATCTTTAGATACATTAGTTTATAAAGATTAGGTTGTATGGACTTGGTCCCTCATATATCATATAGATCAAAGGTATCTATGATGAGAATGTCCTTTCATCATAGAACCTACATCATGTCAGAATGTCCTTTGACATATTCATACAATCATACATCATGTGTGTGTGCATAGAATGTGAGATCTACCTTCACATAAACACCTCTAGTCACACATGGTCATAACTTCATTAATCATATTCTTACATACATAGAAATAGGTAATGATACATAGAAGAACTACCCTTTCCTTAGTCATAATGAATCTACCCTACTCATAGACATGCATGAAGTGTGTGTGTGTACATTAATCAACATGATCACTTAATGCCTATCACATAACATTGAGGAAGCCACATTCTAAATATCACAACACATATACAACATTCTTTCAAGTCTTTGAGTCAAACACGTCTAGAGTATTTAAGACTATAGACTGCACACACTCAGATTACATCATAGGAGGCAAGTACATATTTAACAATAGAATAGAAGACTGTTCGACCACACATTCATATAGGGTTCATATAGGTAGGGGTCCTGCTAAACAAATATTCTTTATCACTAGCCATAAAGACCACCTAACCCTAACTTGATCATCACACATATACATATAACATCATACACCCCTAGATCATATAACTAGTGTTGAAGTCTATACATATACTTCAAATTCATCAATTCACTTAGAACATGATAATTAGAATCAAGGCTAAATCCTTCAACTTCCTACACATGGAAATGATCATATAAATTAATCTTGCATCTAATGCCTTTAAGGACATGATCATAACAAATAAACATGTACAACAATGTAATCACCGCTACCATAAGTGGACCATACCAATCAATATAATTAAATATACATTCTTAGCTAATTAGAGAAAATAGGTCAAATTACCAAATCTCCAAGCTAATGATCATCTTTGATCATTCCTCCACAATTCATATTCAATTGATATAGATAGTAATAACAATAAGCAATACAATACAATCTAATCACAATTCTATAAACATGAAATCAAGATCACAAGACCCACATTATAAGCCAATTTGAGAAATTAGGAGGAACATAGGTTCTTCATAAAATTGGATAGAAACTCATCATAAAATCTGAAGTTAAACATATATTCATCATTAAAATGCTTTTGAAATCAATTTGAGAAAGAACCCATGGCTAGATTGAAAAATAGGATTTTTGACTTAGAATCATGTTTGGAAAAATAATTGAAAGGACTCCATAGATGAATGGTTATCTATGGATGAAGGATCACCATACCTTTTACATTATAAAGCCCACAAAAATCTGAGAAGAATGCTCCATGAATCCACCTCCATAGCTTGTTCTTGAGCTTGGTCTTCAATGGAGGTTTTGGGGTTTTTGGAAGAAGAGAGAGTTGTGGAGATTTTGATTTATTAATGAGTGTTGGGGTTTTGACTTGGTAAAAGGGTTAAAAACGTCCTAAAAACAGTTTATAACCGTCTCCCTATGTTACCAAAACACCCCCATACTTATTGGGACTTTTAGACATGTCACAATTGACTTTAAAACGACGAAATTGGATCTAGGAAGTGGCTGCACATCGGGGGAGGGCAGCCTCTGAATTTGCCCCAAAATAATATTTGAGGCAGTAGGCCTCATGTTGGGTGCGCTTCACACAGGCACATTTAGGGCCAGGCGCGCGACGCGAGGCTGGTTCCTCAATCTTGCTGCTGCACGCTGCCTTGGGCAGCCTCCTTGTCCAACGTTTGGGTCCTCCTTTGGGGCCCTTTGGGTGGTCCCCGGGGAGTCGTACCAAGACGTTTTGACCCTTAACATGTCTATTAAGATACTAGACTCAACTCCACTATTTTTAGACTCCAAACAAAACATAAAAACAAGGCAAACATACAAGGACACACTAGCACGTCCAAAGACCAACATTCGAACGTCTTGGACATTTGACCTCCAAACCTTTTAAAATCAAGTATGCATACTATAAAACACTTAATTAACCTATTATTAACCTTTTTAGGCACACGTGAGGTCTCGATACCTTAGTTCATTTTGAGGGTCATTACAGCTCCGCTTGTGCTTCATAAGTTAATAATGAGTTAAAATTATGTATTTTAGCATTAGAAGACAGTTGGTGAAGTAAGGAAGTAAAACGTCAAGGGACAACCCAAACGTTCGAAAATTAGTGTTGTGTGCGCGCTAGTATGTCCTTGTATGTTGTATGTGTTTTTATGTATTGTATGAAGTCTAACACATTTTAAAAGGCATTAAATAGGTAATATGTATTATATAGGGTCGAAACGTCCAGGTCCGACCCTCCAAGGATCAACCTAGGGGTCTACGAAGGAACCCCACCTTTGGCCAAGCAAGCTGCCAAAAGGCAGCAAGCATTTGCACTAGCAGGGAACTAGTCCGCATCGCGGACTTTGTGCACCCATGGCAAAAATCTTGGTATGTGACACAGACACGTAGAGGATACCCCTATCTCAAAATTATTTTCAAAAATCTTGCGGGAGTAGCTCCACGTCGCACACTTGTTTCCCGATGCTAACTCCGAAAATTTAAGTTCAGTTTGACTTGTTTAAGAAGGTCCAATTGATGTAGGGGTATTTTGGGGTGGTGTTATATACTTATTTTAGGTCACTATACACTTATTACTCGATCAAAAACCCCAATCCCTCAATTCTAAATCAAAAATTTCCAAAACCCTCAAAAGTTCTTCTCCTTCAAAACCCTGTCAAGCATCCATTGAAGGTCAAGGTCTTGGAGCTTGGGCTATGGATGTAAACGGATTTCTTCTTCAATTCTCGTGTGTTTTTTCATTTTAAGGTATGGTAGTTCATTCTTGACTCTTCTTTCATTCATGGAGCCCATTCAGAGACATTTCAAAAAGGGTTTTAAAACTCAAAACTTTTCTATTTTTGACTCTAATCATGGATCTTGCATAAAAACGTTTTGACAAATGTATTATGATATTATTCAATGTTAGTTGAGTATTTTAAGGTTAAAAACTCAATAAACCCACGCTCTTTCAATTTCGCAACTTTTTGCTTATTAAGTGGGTTTAATGTATATGATTTGATAATGTTAGAACTATGGTTTTCTTTATGTTATAATTTGATTTAGCGACTCCCTTAAATGATATTTATGATGTATTGATGGATAAATTTATAAAAGGTGGT